>CAXIWS010000401.1:0-33000 GCA_964036195.1 Sphaerolaimus hirsutus
ATTATTGTCATTTCACTTGAATAACCACTTCGTTTTATTTTATTTACGACTCACCGTATTTCCTCGAAATACCCCCCCCCTTGAAATACCCCCCCCCCTCGTTTGACCCCCCCCCTCTCGAGACCACTATGAAACAATCACCCCCCCCCCTCGAAATACCCCCCCCCCCCCAAATTGAGTGTAAAGGGAACGTACATGACATTAACTGTAGTTTGTGTTCAGTGTACTGCAGAACACACGTTAAAACAATGTCGGTGTCACGTTAGAACAGTGTACATACCATCTACATACTAATATTAGTCTACAGAACCTTATAAATGGCGGTTTTTGTTGCATTTTTCGACGTCTGCGTACGTTTCAGACGACAATTTCGTACTTGGTTTTCAAAAATTTTCTTGTGAAACAATAACCCCCCCCCTCGAAATACCCCCCCCCTCGTTTAACCCCCCCCCCCCCCTCTCGGGACCACTATGAAACAATCACCCCCCGGGGGGTATTTCGAGGAAATACGGTAGCTTTCTCTCAATTCCTTCTAATTCTCGTTTCTTTTCAATTCAGTATTTTAACAGTCGGTGAATCCATTATTTTGCTGTGGAATTTCATGACAAATTGCACAACATTTTCCCACTAAACGTATTTTTAAACGTATTTCCTTCACGTATTTTTATGTACAGTTGTAAAAAACGAGCACATTTTTCATGCCACAAAGGCACACATATTTACTCAACATTCATGTGCAAATGATCTGCACTGCAATATTGTGCATGCAAGGAAGGATCAGCTAAAAATGTGAATTTTTTATGTTTTATGTTGGTGGAAAAAATTTTTCTTTTTTTAATTTTTTTCTGGGCAGTTATATAAAATTATATTTCAATTATTACTAAAGATTTTGATTTCTGGTTTATTTATTCAGTTTTGGAATTTTCATGGTCATTGTCTTTTTAATAAATACAAAGTTTGGGTTTACTGTAAATCCTTGAATATGTCCCCGGGGGAGTTATTTTTTCGTCAGAATATTTTGAGGGGGGAGTTGATCGAGGGGGAGGGGTATCCGAGAGGGGTGTGTGTGTTTTTTATCAGAATATTCAGTACATAAGTAGTACATGACAATTTACACTTTACTTTACATTTGTCATGACAATTGACACTTTTCATGACATTTTACATGACATTTGACACTTCACCTAGCACTTTACAGGGGGTGGTATAGGCACCAGGCTGTCATCTATTTCCGCCTTCTTTCTATGACAAAAAAACTCCGAAGCCGAAAACTCAAAAAATAAATATTTCAAAATGCATTTCCCACCGCACTCTATCGCGATCGCGCGCAAATGAAAACCGGGCGCGCTGCCATTCATTCGATGCAGTGCTCTGCAAATGCCGCGTTATATGTTAAAGGGCAGGGGTCAGATCCAATTTGGACGTAAGGCGGCTGACTAGCGCAAGTTACATGCTGTGTGTTTTCTGAAATTTCCTCTGAAAAAGTGCCTGTACTTCTTTTACATATAATTTTTGAATGTATTTATGTGAGTGCAGAAAACATTTCAGATAGGATTTTTTACAGCCACGTTCTAGGTGTAGAAATGTAAAAAAATGGTCAAAAGTGGGTGTATAATAACACATTTAGCCAAAAAATAGCTGAGTATTGAGTTTGAAGGTGTAAATATGCTCAATGTATGGATATCAGTGATTTTGAGTGAAAATTGTCGCCAAAATTACTCAACAATACCCACATTCAAAAAAGTACTCCACTCACATTTACTCATGAGTAAGAGTAATAAATTTACTTCATGTTTTCTGTACTCAGGGTGAGTAAAAAGGAAATACTATATGTTTACCTATACTCTCACAGAAGCTTATTACTTTTCACAACTCTGCAGCGCATTTTGAGCAAAGCTGGTGCCAGTTCCACAAATTCAGAAGTGAGAAGTATAATGGCAAAAGTGAAGTGAAATAGCAAGTAAATTGGTAAAGGCAGAGTAAAAAATAAAAAGTGATTTCTCTTCGCTTTTGTCATTTTATTTCTCAATTCACTTCACTTTTGCCATTTTACTTCTCACTACTCAATTTGCGGAACTGGTTCCTGGTAAATTGTGCGGGTACTGCCTTACGTTCTAATTGAATCTGACCCCAGGGCGCAGCGCAGTGCGAAGGGGCGTCTGCTAGTAGTATTGATTGGTCGCCCGGCGGCCAGTTTCACATTAGGCACCCTGGATTGTATGCCCGCGTGTATGGGGAAATGGATACACGGTGGGTCCGTTATTGTTGGTTTGTGTTTTTGGATAGTTTTTTAGTTCTATTGGGGTTTTTTTGTATCCGAATTTGTCGTTTTTTCAGATATGGCGGAAATTTTCGTGTTTTCAGCTTGTTCAAATTGAAACTTTCAATGTTATTCTTTTCAATGCGCCACCCTGTAATCGTTTGCATACCACATTTTTTATTGAGCAAATGTTATGCCGCAGTCGCATCTCTTATTTTCATTCCGGTTCCGTTCATTTTCGCTGTGCGGTATTGCGTTTTTATTCTTCGATTTTCCGCGTTTTTCTGCATTAAATAGCGAAAATTCGTAAAAATATATGAGTCATAAATATTATTTACGCTCTCCCGAAGGTATTGTAGTTGTTAAATCAATAAATGCGCGATTTTTCATTTTGTTCAGTCAACTCATTTTTACCTATTTTTCTTTTGCCCTGAAACTTGTCATGAAAAATCAATCATTGCACACCCAAGGAACCCATCAAAAGTGCAAAATGAATTTATCATCATATATCACGTGTAAATGTGTCCGTGTGTTTTCAAGGTCATTCCGGAGTGACTTGTCATTAAAATGTGGTAGGCATTATTGGCGCCAATTGGCGTTCTGCTGGGGGCATTCCCAGACACTGTAAAATGTCAAAGGTCATGCAAAGTGTCGAAAGTCATGTAAAATACCCTGTAAAATGTCAATTATCATGCAAAGTGTCAAAAGTCATGTAAAATACCATGTAAAATGTCAAATGTCATGCAAAGTGTCAAAAGTAGTGTAAAATACGCTGTGAAATGTCAAATGTCATGCAAAGTGTCAAAACTAATGTAAAATGACCTAAAATATCAAATCTAATGCAAGGTAACAAAGTCATGTAAAATGGTCTGTAAAATGGCAAACTCCTTTGTATGCCATTTGACATTTTACAGGGTCTAGGAGTGCACCCTAGAGACAGATGCTAATACATGTTCACAAAAAAATTATTTTCCAGATCAAGTTCATAAAAAAAGCTTTTTACAAACATATGTGCTTTTTAAAGACACATATGTTTCCCAACTGTCTAGTTGTAAATTCTGTTGTTTTTTTTTGTGTACAGAGCTGTATTTGTTTGTATCTGGACTTGGAAATGGTTCCTGGGTCTACCTTCTCAACAGTGGTGGACATTTTTTGCACACATTTTTTGTACATATTTACACTTTTCTGTTTACCAGCAAACATTTCCTCATGCAAAAATCAGCCCTGAAGTAGAGTAATGTGCATAAATAAATACAATGCCATGTGTTCCATATGCGGTGTAGCGTGGCATTTGCCTGGGCCCTGTTCCCATTGATTGAGTTTCAAATTCTATCGCAAAAAATGGCCGTTTCTATGCTCGCATTGTTTTCTGGCTTCTCAACTTTACAGGCTCGTGTATATATATTTACGATTGATCGAGTTCGTTTTTATTTTTATTAAGTAAATATTGTAGATGAATCCCAGACCCTGTAAAATGTCAAATGTCAGGCAAAGTGTCAAAAGTCATGGAAAATGCCGTGCAAAATGACAACTCGTTTGCCATTTCGCAGGGCATTTTGCATGACTTTTGACATTTTGCATGACATTTGACATTTTACTGGGGTATTTACAAGGTCTGGGAGTGCCCCCTGGTGATGTGGTGAGGGGCTAAATTAGTCCGTGCATTTTTAACTGCATGACTCTGTTAGTGTGCATTTTCATGACGTGATGCGTCATATGTGATTACTATCTGAGGTATGAAATATTTCTGTAAGTAGAAATATGTACCTTCACCTAGTTTCAGCTAATGCAAATGTCTATGTACCTATTATAAATATGTAATATACCGTATTTCTTCTAATTGAACGGCATATACTTCCAATAGAGCGGCACCTCCAATAGAACGGCAGTTAGTCATGTTGACGAAAAAATATAACGGGGCTCCTCTATTAGAAGAAATACGGTAACGCGATACTTTGACTTTTGTGAGTCATGCAATATGCAAATGGGGCTTTTTTGTATTTAAATAGTCGATACATAAATATTTACGTTCAATCGCACCTGTATCAAACAAGTTCATTTGTGTGTGCACCCAAAAAGCAGCTGGTCTATACCTTTTGTTGTTCATTGTTTTTGTGTGTGAGTGAAAGTAATGCGAAATGGTCCCGTTTTTTCAACACTAATGCACATTGCATTTGTCTATTCCCATGCATTTAATCATCGCGTCTGTATGATGAAATACTTTCAACTTGGGGCACTACCAGACCCTGTAAAATGTCAAATGTCATGCAAAGTGTCAAAAGTCTTGAAAAATGCCCTGCAAAATGGCAAACGGACGTTTACAGGGCCTTTTACAGGGTCTGGGAGTGGCACCTGCACTTTTTTGGGGGAACTGGAAAAGCTTTCAGTTGAAACTATTCATGCAATTACATATATTTGCATCATGGAAACTTCTTAGCTAAGACTACATCAAAAGTCATGTACCAAAGCACATAAATACATAAATATGTAGGTATGTCTTATAGAAAACTTGTGTCATTTCTCCTCTATGCAAGAGGCAATTTTCACCCTAGAACCTACCAGCTAGTGATAGAATCGCCAAAGGAAAACGCCACGGCACCACGCCTAAATTTTTTTGGCGCCATTGACGCCTGGTGCCACTCCCAGACCCTGTAAATTGTCAAATGTCATGCAAAGTGTCAAAAGTCATGGAAAATGCCCTGCAAAATGGCAAACGTGTTTGCCATTTAGCAGGGCATTCTCCATGACTTTTGCCACCTTGCATGACATTTGACATTTTACAGGGCTTTTTACAGGGCCTGGGAGTGTCCCCTGGCGCCTTTTTGATGGTGGGAGCCCTTGGCGCTTGGCGCATCTTTTCCATGGCACCTTTGCTGAATGATACTGAAGGAAACCTATAGGGTGTTTTCAAAAGTATTATATTTTTTACAGCATAGTAAACCACATTTATATTTTGTTCAATTCGTTACAAGCGCCATTTATTTAGTTGTGATTGGCGCTTTTTTTGGCGCTTTTTATCACTACTACCAACATACATACATATTCCAGCATTTACATAGTAATCGCTCATGCATTATTATTCCATGCTTTAAGCCAGTGCAAATGTGTGTGACTAGCTATTTCACTTTACAATGAGATTTGGACCTTTGCCTTTTTCTTGCTTTTAAGGAAGATTTTGTAAAAAAATTCACCTAACATGAAATTTTCTTTTTTTTATTGAAGTACTACAGTTTTATGTATTTTTTTATCGCCGAAACACTTAAAATGGCTTATTCATGTCCCGTGCAAACTGTATGGTCATTTTACGTTTTTATACCCACAGACAGGTTTTTATGGGCTGTCATTTTGGGAGCTATTCATGCACGCGTGGAATATTCAAGTCGCATGTTTTTTTTGTTTGGCACAAACGTACGTTTGGCACATTAAATATAGGGTGTCAACTTTCCATTTTCCGTTTTCCGTTTCCGCTTTCCGCAGGCAAATTGTTTTCCGTTTCCGTTTCCGTTTTCCGGCTGCTAAATTTTTTTTCCGTTTCCGTTTCCGTTTTTCCGGCTCATTTTCTGTTTTCCGGCAATTTTTTCAGTTTTTCCGCCTTTTTCTGTTTTCCGGTTCAATTGTCTGTTTTTCCAACTTTTTTCCACTTTCCAGCTCAATTTTCTGTTTTCTGTTTCAGCCAAACTTGTAAAAATGCATGCAGGTTCTCAATGAAGTGAATTTTTCCTATTTCTAGTGAGATTTCTGCAAAATTTTTTAATTCAGGATAAATTTCTGCAAATTTTTTTCTGTTTCCGGCAAAATTTCAGCAAATTTTTTCCGTTTCCGGCATAATTTCAGCAATTTTTTCCGTTTCCGTTTCCGTTTTCCGGCCTTCCATTTTTCCGTTTTCCGTTTTCCGGCAAGTGCAAAAAAATTTCCATTTCCGTTTCCGTTTTCCGGCATGTGCAAAAAAGTTTCCGTTTCCGTTTCCGTTTTCCGCCAAAAAGTGTTTGTTGACACCCTAATTAAATAGAAGACAAACGACATTTTTGTTTTCTCGATGGTGTTTTTATACCGTTCCAGATACTTTATTTATATCCACATTTACTTATCAACTTCACCCACAAGTTTTGTTTTCAAATGGAATATGAAGACACCTTTCTCCTTACCAATGTTTGATTTCTGACGCCGCATAAATAATTAGACCCCCCTGAAAAAACCTGGCTTCAAATAGTCTGTTTAGCGTTTACTAAATGGGAAAATGTCAATGTTACCAGCTTTTCAGTCAGATGCTGATTCGAAAAATGTGTCATTTCTAAAGTTTGCATTTCATGTGTATTTTAAATGCACAGAAATGTGTCTAGTTACCTAAATTTACTCATGTAACGAAAGTAGTACATACCGTATTTCCTCGAAATACCCCCCCCCTCGAAATACCCCCCCCTCGTTTGACCCCCCCCCCTCTCGAGACCACTGTGAAACAATCACCCCCCCTCGAAATACCCCCCCCCAAATTGAGTGTAAAGAGAACGTACATGACAAATACTGCAGTTTGTGTTCTGCGTAGTGCAGAACACACGTTAAAACAATGTCGGAATCACGTTAGAACAGTGTTTATACCATCTAAGTACTTAATATTAGTCTACAGGAGTCTTTACATGTCAGTTATTGATGCATTTTTCTACTCCAGCGCACATCACAAACAACGATTTTGTACTAGGATTTCAAAAAGTTCTTGTGAAATAATACCCCCCCCCCCGCGAATACCCCCCCCCTCGTTTACCCCCCCCCCCCCCTCTCGGGACCACTATGAAACAATCACCCCCCGGGGGGTATTTCGAGGAAATACGGTAGATCAAAGTAGTATACAGATCTGTGAAATATTTCACGGGAAGACGAAAAATATTTACCCGCACAGTATTTTCAGATTCATTTTTGTGTCAACAAAAAAGTGTATTTTATGTATGTTGGCTTTGTGTATTTATTTATGCATTTTCTACTGACTGCCCGCTGCCTAGGGTTCGAAATTTAAAATCTTTCGGGTTCTAGTACAAAAAACTGTCGGGTCGGGTATCATATTCGCGTATCCAAGTGGGGTGTCGGGTTCTAAATTTGTAAAATGTCGGGTTCGGTTCGGGTATCGGGCGACACTGTGCCATCAGCCATGTATACCCGCCGGTCATGTAGACGCTGCTGCCATGTATTTCTACCCACTGGCCATGTAGACCCGGCGGACATGTAGCTGCGTTGTAGCGGCATAAAAATTTGTCCAACTAATAAATCCATTTTGGACACATGAGACATTCTACCAACTAGTTGACAAACTCCTCATCCCAGTTAACTCATGTTCAGCACATTGTTTTCAGTTGCTGATGTATTTCATTTTTCAACTTCTTCTAACTGCTACATTCAGCTAGCTACATTTATGCCAGTCTACATGGTCAGCGGGTAGAATTACATGTCAGCTGGGTCTACATGGTCAGCGGTAGTGATGGAAAAGCGCCAGAAAACATGGCGCCAGGCGCCAAGGGCGCCATGGCGCCATTCGGAAATTGGGCGCCAAGCGCCAAGGGCGCCACAGAAAAAGGGCGCCAGGCGCCAAGGGCGCCATGGCGCCATTCAGAAAGTGGGCGCCAGGCGCCAGGGGCGCCACGGAAAGAGGGCGCCAAGCGCCAAGGGCGCCATGGCGCCATTTGGAAAATAGGGCGCCAGGCGCCAAGGGCGCCAGGATAAAAAAGTGCCTACAACACCATGCGTGTGCTAAAAATGTTTCTACGGCACCATTGTACGCGCATTCACTTCTTTATTCGCGTTCTCCAGGATGTAATGAACAAAAACAAAGCTAGCAACAAATTTTTTTTGAATAAAATCCACATGACGACGAATTCAAACGCAATGGAAATTGTCATTTGACAACAATCCATTCATTACAAATAGACCTTTCCAAACAATCTTTCCTAATTGCAACGATTTAAATCCGTTTATTTCTGATTTTGCAAGTTAGACGGTCCATCATTCTTGTCTTTTGATCCGTCAGACAGATCTGGTGAACCGTTGAAACGAAAGATTTTCACCCACTCACACCACTCCGTCCATTTTTCTGGCGCATTTAGATCATCCACGGATGCGTTTTTCATTTTTTTTTCGTTTACACAGCACTCACCGTGAAACCCTGCTGGCGCCTTTTTGGCGCCCTTCTAAAGCAGGGCGCCAGGCGCCAAGGGCGCCACGGAAAAACGGCGCCAAGCGCCAAGGGCGCCATGGCGCCTTTCAGAATGTGGGCGCCAGGCGCCAAGGGCGCCACAGAAAAAGGGCGCCAAGCGCCAATGGCGCAATGGCGCGGCGCCCTTTGGCGCCCTCAAATGGCGCCAGCGCCATGGCGCCATTCCATCACTAGTCAGCGGGTAGAATTACATTGCTGCCGGGTCTACGTGGCCAGCGGGTAGAATTATATGGCTGCCAGGTCTACATGTCTAGCGGGTAGAATTACATGGCAGCCGGGTCTTTATGACCAACGGGTTTACATGTCCAGGGAGCCTACCTCGTTCGGGCAGTTCCCAACCCCTATGGCTGTCTATCCATTTCTATGCAAATAGAATTTATTTCTTGCAAGTAACGTATGTGAATATGTAGAAGGATTATTGAGTGTGCTTCAGTTTTCACTGTGCACTGGCCATTTTTATCATCAATGAACAACATTATCATCAATGACATTTTACCGTGAATGTTGGTTGACATTTACGCAGCACATTTGTGTGACATTTTACATCACATTTCGTTCTGTGCGGGTCTGAGGCACGGTGATTTTGGCATGTAACCACATTCACTCCGATTATCATTTTTCAGGTCCAAAACATACTTCAAACTTCCACGTCATATCACTTCGCTAATCTACATTTTTACAATGATATTCACTTTCTAACTGCACCTTCCAATTAAAAAAATGTCCTACAATTATCTATTCAAAATCGTGATAATCGGCGATCACAATACGGGAAAATCGTGTATTTTATTACGATTTGCTGAAAATAGTTTCAGAGATGACCACGTGCCATTCCCAGACCCTGTAAAGAGCCCTTTAAAATGTCAAATGTCATGCAAAGTGTCAAAAGTCATGGAAAATACACTGAAAAAGGGCAAACGTACGCAGCGAATTTTCTATGACTTTTGACATTTTGCATGACATTTGACATTTTACAGGACTTTTTACAGGGTCTGGGACTGCCCTCAGGTGACAACTTTGGGTGTGGATTTCAAATTGAAAACTATCAAATTGGATAGGGACAGGATTAGATTGGAGTTATGGGACACTGCGGGGATGGAAAGATACCGCACTATATATAACAGTTATTATCATTCCGCTCATGGAGTTATGTGTGTTTATGACATCACTGATAGTCGGTGAGTGGGTTTTTCAGGTGGAATTTTCCCTAAGTTTTGAGGAAAATTTGTGGTTTTTCAGTGGGGGTGATTTGAGTGATTTTTTGTCAGGGTATAAAAAATATTCAAATGCTCAAAGGTTTCAAAATATATTTTTACATGGTAATGTGCGTAATGGATTTTAATCGTAGCGTAATTTATTTTATTCGTGTTCAAATGCCGCACCGTAATTTGAAATGCAAAATTTGAGACAAATTTTTGATATTGCCCGTAAAGTGAATGATGCATATACCTGTTTGACGGTTACAAGTGACAATTTTACCTGTCATTTGACCAACAACTTGTAACGTATCAAATGTTACAACTTTTATTGTCACTATTCTACTGGAAATGCAATTGGCATTAGTTCAAAACTGTGAAAATGCCACTTTGCCAAAGTGAGTCAATCCGAGTCAAATAATCCAACGCCTCACCCTTACAATAAACCTATCGTCAAAAAAGTGAGGCTTAACCTCCAAGTTCACACGAAAAACTCTGCCAACACCCTCCAAATCTTCCGAAACCCTCCACCCTCCAACCTCCACCCTCCCAGATCCTTCAACAACATCAAGCAATACTGGCTGGACGAAGTCCGACTTCACGCACCTCACAACGCCGTTTTAATGCTCGTTGGGAACAAGTGCGATCAACAAGCAGATAGGAGGGTGCCCTTCGCGCAGGCGGAAAAGTTCGCCAGCGAAATGGGTCTCAGTTTGTTTGAGGTTCGTTTGAGGGGTTTAGGTTGAGGTTTTTCAGGTTGAGGTATTTTTCAAAATTGAGTGTGTTAGGGTCACGTTTAAACGCTGCGTCTTCATCTGCAGTTGCGTCAGTGAAATATAAATGAGGCGTTCTATTCTAAAAGTCGACAAGTCCAAAATATGAACCACGCACCACGGGCCTGGAATTGGTTCTGTAACTTAAAATGCGATTTACTCAAAATCGCATTTTGTGGACTTGTCAACTTTTAGAATAAGACGCCTCAAATGATACGAGATGGTATTTGAAAATAGCATGTGAATCTCAAAAGTTACATCTAATATTTTGCTAGTGTCGAAATCTAAATACCTGTCGCTATACACAAACTCACCCTCCAAAAAAATAAACTCAAATAACCCCCTCTAACAAAAGAAATCAAACACCCCCAAAAACAAACAAAAAAAACAAACACAAACAACAACAACAAACAGCAACAACAAAACAAATAGCAACAACACAGGTATCCGCTAAAACGGGCATAAACTGCGAAGAGGCCTTCATGGAGCTAGCTGGCGCCATGCGCGACCGCCTTTTACTCTCAAAACTGGAGGCGGGCCGGTGCTACGATTCCAACGACGAGTCGCGGTCAGATTCGGACGATTACGGTAACGTGGCGCTGCAGGTGCCAGTTCCGGACCCTGTAAAACGCCCCGCCAAAAGGTCAAATGCCACGCAAAGCGTCAAAAGTCGCGTAAAATGCCCGGTAAAATGGCAAACGTACGTTTGCCATTTTACCGGGCATTTTACGCGACTTTTGACGCTTTGCGTGACATTTGACATTTCCCAGGGCGTTTTACAGGGTCCGGGACTGCCCCCAGGGCGGTTTCCACGTTGACGGGGTAGTCGGCGGCGACCGGAGAGACAAATTGTGGCGCGGCGGCGGCTGTTGCAGTCAGAGCGAGCCGGCTACGTTCGTGTGAATCGAGCATGGCTTTTGGGTTGGGGTGTAGGGTGCCCGGCACCGGGTTGTGATGTGAATGGGTCATGGCGCTGGCGCCAGCGCCAGAGCAGAAAGCGCCATGGGGTTATTTTGGTGTGGCGCTCTTAGCGGTTGGCACCGTGCCAATTATAACAAGTGCCATGGCGCTCTGGCGCTGGGCACTATTTCCGTGTACAAAGTACAGAGCTCAGTACACAGCTAGCGCCAAAGCAACAAGCGCCATCGGACCATGTTGTGACGCACTTTGTGATTTGCGCTAGACCTCTAAAAAAGCGCCAGTCCTGGCGCCTTTTACATAGCTATAAACGCACACACAATTTCAAGCGCCTACTCGCGTGTCGGGCGCCTTACTTGCGCCTTATGTTCTCATTGAATCCGGCACCTGTGAAGTATGAATTGTGATTACCGTATTTCTTCTAATAGAAGGGCGGGTCTCCAATAGAACGGCGTCTCCAGTAGAAGGGTCAAAAACTTCTGGAGTTGAGCGAAATGCATAAACAAAACAAAATGTCGGTGGGCGCTGATATTTAGTGGCATTCGTCCATAAATTTTGTGCTATTTTAAAAGTAAATGTTGGATGAACCTTATGTATCGTCATTCTTTGAATCGTCTGTGACGTAAGACGTTGAAAAGCCTTGGCTGATCTTGGAAAAAATTGGCTGAAAAATGGTGAAAAAATTGGCCATTGGCGAAAGGGCGGTCTCCAATAGAATTGGAGGGTAAAAAAGTTGACGCCCTTCTATAAGAAGAAATGCGGTAGCTGGTGGAATTGTGCCATATATGCATTTTTCATCAGATTTCCAATATTTGTATTTCTTGTGACTTGGTTTAACCGATGTAAAGTTATTAAATGGTCACAATGCAGGTTTCACGCATGTTTGTAAATTATTGGCGGATA
Organism: Sphaerolaimus hirsutus; assembly: GCA_964036195.1. Lineage (NCBI taxonomy): Eukaryota > Metazoa > Nematoda > Chromadorea > Monhysterida > Sphaerolaimidae > Sphaerolaimus > Sphaerolaimus hirsutus. The sequence goes on from CAXIWS010000401.1 coordinate 12,250, forward strand.
TTTTTGGTATTTTCAAACGTTTAATTTTCTAGTCGTAAATTGACAGCAGTTCATCAGTTGTGTGCGATTTTTACTTATATTTATTCTCATTGTTGCGATGAATATCATGAAATTGTTTGTTGCTATTGATCAACTTTGGAATTGTTTTGTTGCAAATTGTATTTAGGTAAATATGTAAAATGTTTTTGCAGTATTTTGCGTTCATTGACCTGTATTTATAGGTGATTTGTAAATATATAAAGCTTGTCACTTTCATGTCACTGTACAAAACTGCAGTGACATTAGTGGGGGTTGTCATGCTGATTTAATTTGGCACACTACGTTTCTGCAATCTTTTTATACTGAGAGTCTGAGTCAAAATGAAAGGAAAAAATAAAAATACAAGACGCCAATTTCGAAAGTGGACAAGTGACAAAAAATGAATGGATTTTGATAAGTCAATTTAAGGAAGGTGGAAAGTGAAGCGGTTGACAAGTGACAAGTAAAATCGTTAATGAAAATACTTACTCACTGATTGGTTTACTTTCACTTGCCACATTTCTTGTCAGTTCCCCACTTGCGGAATTGGCACCAGCACGACAACTCCCATAGATGTCACTTTACAGTGCGTTGAATAATGTCATTTTGTAAGCGCCGTAAATACACGTTTGCTCAATGTTGATCAGACCAATGTTATTGGACTAAGTGGTAAATTTGAAAAATGTTTTGAAAATATATGCTTCTGCATGATATCCTGTGTAATGAAATTTCGCTAAATTTTGCATTACAACGTGTCTAGCTTATTTACGTGGATGCGGCTTCATAAAAGACCCGGCGTACAAAATAAATAGGCAAACATTTCGCATCAAAAAATTCAGTTAGTTCACTGCAAAACGTCGACAAAATCAGTAAACACAAACCAAGCTTCAAAATATCCATAGACATTTTTAATATCTTCATCAAAATGTCCGTTAAGCAACTAATCTTTGTTAGTCTGTTGCTATGCAGCATTTTCATTGCGATTGAAGCTTACAGCAGTGTGAGTGAAAAACTGATTAAGAGCCCAAAGTGTGCTGGGGATGCAGAGTGTGACAATAAATTTGGTGAATTTATTTTTTGGTTTTTCACTTTTAAAATTACTGTATTTACTCGAATGATCCCACTGGGGATATTTTTTCCGGCACATTTTTTGAGCGAGCTATCTGAGGGGGAATTATTCAAGGAGAGGAATCTTCATCAAAATTTTCAAAAATATTTTCGTCAAGTCATTTCACGAAATAGGTATGCTTTATTCACTAAATAACATGCCATTTTAGTTCACATTTGACAAAACGACTTCATAAGGCCGTAACGGGGTAATTATTTTTTCCTCGCTCATCTAACAGGGGGGATTATTCAAGCAAATACGGTGTATCATTGTTTTTATCCAGGTGCCGAGCAGAAATGCAGATGTGTAGATGGACAGTGCAAGAAAGTGTCCGGACTTGTTCTGTGCAAGGTGCACTATAAAAATTTGGGCTGAGTGATTTTCAGTTTCTATTGTGTGGTTTGCTTCACCAGTGATAAAAGATCAGTGAATTGAACATCATTATCCCCTGCTAATTGAGAAATCATAAATCTCTTGAACTGTTGGTGCCATTCTGGCTTTTCTGGATGGTAGAAAATGTAACAAAACATTTCCCTAAATGGAAACCTATGAAGTTTTTATGAATATATATATATATATTTGTGATAAAATAGTGATTATAGGAAAATGACATCATAAAAATCGAACATCATTGAACAAATTGTTGAATGAAGATTTTGAGATTCAGTCACAGAAACATCAGACCAGGGTCCAGGGGCCAGTTCCGCAAAATGAGAAGTGAGAAGTGAATTGAGAAGTAAAATGAGAAGTGAAATGGCAAGTAGAAAATCAAATGGAACTTTTCCTTTTCTATGCCTTAAAAAGCTGATATAAGTAGCTCATCGAGTTTCTGTGTTTTTGTTTCACACAGAAACGGACACTCAAAAAATTCGAAAACGCAAAGCTCAAGTGAGTTTTTTATTGGAGAACATGGAAACACAGGAACACAGAAAACACAGAAAGTTTTTTAATGTTTTTTCATTGGATCCCACCCGTGCTCAAGTTTGTCGCAATTTTTTTCTGTCCAGGAGTATAGATGTGAGCTTTTATTTGGCATCACAATTAGACATCAAAAATTGAAATTAAGTCAATTGCGGTGCAATTCAAATGGCCTACATGCAAAATGAAAAGAAAATTAAAAAATTACGATTTGTGCGAACCCCCAACCACCCTCTGTCTATTGTCCTGGCACCAGATGAATTTAGGTCTGTCCCGTTAGATATGAAATCGCATCAATCCGTGGAAATGATCGGCATGAAATGAATACGGTGCTCTGGACTGTGCCGCGACCGCGAGAGCATGAAGCATTTAGAGCATCCGCGACACATGAAGCTGAAATCTGAGTTGACACGTACCTTTTTTTCTGAGAATAAAAATTATTTTTCTAAAATTGTATTTATACCTTGTGTCAACTATTGTGCGGGCTGCGTAGAGGACGCCTCGCCTGTTCGCCATCGTCAGCGACGGTGTATCTTTATTTTTTTACGTGTATCTGTTGGCACCATGCCAAGTTCCCATACCGATAATCTTCCATAGCGGTGAATATATTTGTTTTATGCATAAATACTCACAGACAATAAGATGTATTGCTTCTAATAGAAGAGCGCCGTTCTATTGTTTCATCAGCTTTTTTACCTGCCATTCTATGGAGGCTGCCGTTCTATTTTCTCACTAATTTTGTCACACATTTTTCACTAGGTCTTTTTAGCTTTGGCACTCATCCAATGTAATATCCACCTGCCGTTCAATTGCAGAGTGCCATTCTATTGTTTCATGTCCGGAAAAACATGCCAAAACCTGCAGTTCTAATGGAGGTGTTGTTCTTTTGGTGGTATGCCGTTCTATTAGAAGAAATACGGTAACTTATGTTGAGAAAGGGTTGCACAATTGGTACAATTTCAACACATTCACCTGCCTTGTATGTCTTACACATGCAGATACCTTTTTCTTATTTTATCTCAAATTGTGAGTTAAGTGTGTGTGCTTTTATGAATTGATAAGTTTTCACATTTTGTAAACAATGATAAATTTTTCCATTTGAAGTTATACCCCTCATCACACAGTCCAAATTTCTGGGGTTGTCGACTGCACAATTTTTTACGTACCTGGACTGGAATGTTTTGACTGGGAGTATAGCACATGAATGAAGACACATTTAGTATATCATATTGAGAACAAAGTTATTGTGCAACTACTGTTATTGTCATTGTTTCTTAATCTCAATAAAGAACCTGAATTGGCTACATGAGTCATTGGCAGTGTTGGTTATAGTAAAATTCGTTTTACTAAAATTGTAGTAAAATTGTAAAAAAAGGTATTTTTTTTTTTTTATTCTTCAATTTTCCATTTTATTTTTATTTTCTATTGTAGTTCATAACCAAGATTGTTTTTTTAATAAATTCTTTTTACTGAAATTGTAATAAAATTGTATAAAAATCGTATTTTATTCTAATTTCATGTTTCATTTTTTTAAATATCATTTTATTCTTCCATTTTCCATTTTTTATTGTATTTTTATTTTTCTCTGAGATTTGGCCAACCCTGGTCATGGGTAATACAACATACCGTATTTCCTCGAAATACCCCCCGGGGGGTGATTGTTTCATAGTGGTCCCGAGAGGGGGGGGGGGGTTAAACGAGGGGGGGTATTTCGAGGGGGGGGGTTAGTATTTCACAAGAAAATTTTTGAAAACCAAGTACGAAATAGTCGTCTGAAACGTACGCAGACGTCGAAAAATGCAACAAAAACCGCCATTTATAAGGTTCTGTAGACTAATATTAGTATGTAGATGGTATGTACACTGTTCTAACGTGACACCGACATTGTTTTAACGTGTGTTCTGCAGTACACAGAACACAAACTGCAGTATTTGTCATGTACGTTCCCTTTACACTCAATTTGGGGGGGGGGTATTTCGAGGGGGGGGCGATTGTTTTATAGTGGTCCCGAGAGGGGGGGGGTCAAACGAGGGGGGGGGGGGTATTTCAAGGGGGGGGGGTATTTCGAGGAAATACGGTAAGTAAACACTTATTTCACATGCGAAAGTAAGCGACATCTTACAAAGAAACAAGAAATAAAGACACAAAGAAACAAGAAATAAAACGCCTATGTTTTGTTAACGATTGAAAGGCGCCAGCGTCACGGCACCATTCCATCACTACTGTCGTTTCACGGTTTCACACCAACATTGCTTTTATTTCTTAAATTTTTGAACAATTAAAACATTTGAGCCCTAAATTGTCCGAATTCAAGTTTGACAAAATTGTAGATCAGCACTTTCAAAGGCACACACTCTTCAAACATGTGTATGGCACATTTGTATAAATAATCAAAAGTGTCACAAAGTTCAGTCTATAAGAATGCATGGTAAAATGTCCCTCTAAACAAAGACAATAGATCTGAAATCTGAAATAGTTTTTGTTTTTTCAAACTTTTACCCAATAAATTTTTCACGTTTTGAGTGTTATCAACAATTTTTGACGCCTTCTAATGTTTTGAAGCACCTTGTCATGCATTGTTGCAGATTCATTTGACCCAAAACCATGTCAGCATAACTGTTCTAGATAAGAACAGAGCATTGAACAAAAGTGGATAACACTCTATTAAAGGCATCCACTCCATCACTTTATGTCGTTATCGATAAAACACTCACCTAGCAACAAAATGCATTGATAAATCACAGGTTCAATTCCCTTGCTTCTAAGGTGTATGTCACTCAGTCTGTGCCACTTTACTTCCAAAAACTCCAAGAAATATCTATGAGTGGATTCAAACATACCAAAATGTTCACACTAATATTGGCAGTATTTTACCTATTGTGGAATGTGGGCTGGGCATCAGAAAGTCTACAGCATAGGCAGATACCATATAATTGTGACTTATAATTTTTTTGTCATTTGTCAGAATTTTTAAACAATTTTTTTTGACAAAAAGGGGTCTTGAAAACACTGCATTGTGCACACTTTCAGCACTGATCTCCGGTTTGCAGTCTCAGTGCGACTCTATGGTGGAGACACATTTGTTCACAGCTGGGAGATGTTTCTTCAAAAGTGACACTCAAATGAATGCTTTAGATGCATGGAGCTTCTGCGGAGGCAATGGTTGATCAAATATTTTATATGCAACAATCTGTCTCATAATTGTTTTATGAGTTGGATTGGGAGATTCATAGATAATTTTGAGATATATTGAATTAGATGAAAAGTTTTATGTAAAAATCAGCATGAATTTGGATGAAATGACAATAAACAGTGATTCAGGAGATAGCCTATTCTGGTGCCGGTTCCGCAAGTGGACAAGTTAAGAGTTAAAAGTTAAGAGTTGAGTAAAATGACAAATGGCGAGTTAAGAGTAAAGTTTAAGTTTAAGAGAAAAGTTAAAATTTAAGAGTTGAGTTAAAAGTTGAGTTAAATGTTAAGAGTTGAGTTGAAGGTTAAAAGTTGAGTTAAGAGTTAAGAGTTGAGTTAAGAGTTGAGTTAAGAGTTGAGTTAAGAGTTGAGTTAAGAGTTGAGTTAAGAGTTGAGTTAAGAGTTGAGTTAAGAGTTGAGTTAAGAGTTGAGAGTTAAGAGACAAGTGGAAAATGATGGTAAAAAAATAAAAATGTGAAATTGGTATTGATAGGGCTGTTCGCTGGCATGCTGCCAATGTTATGAAAATCTGTATCACTGTAATTTTATGTATTTTTTAGGTACAAACCTACGTGAAAACATGTTATATCAGTGATAAATGATCAAATGAGTGTATGTGATATTTATATATCTGGATTATCAAATTGTTGCATCCTGTACACACTCCTCAGACTAACCTTTCACTCTTGCAATGAAATGGTCATTTTGTCACCAAAATTGTGTTTTAAAAATATCTGCAGGTGGATATCTGGCACATCTGCATAGCATTAGAACATTAACCAGTATGGCGAATGTGAATATGATAAATGAGGTGCATTGAGACACAAATAAATAGCAATTTTTGAATAGTTTTTTATAGGTACCTTTTTTCATGACACAGGGGGAACAACTGTGGGTTGGTGCAACCAGTGAAGCTGGATCTTATACAGCTAAATGGGTGAAAACTATTGATCAAGAGGTCAGTTGACTTTGAAAAAAGTTAAATTGCACATGAGAGTCTGTATTTGAGTACTTAGGTTGACAAACAGGTTGGAACACCAATTGATGAGGTGTTGCTGTCAATTGACAATTCTGTATATGGTAGTCGTCAGGTTGCATTGGTCACAGATGGCTTCACTTTGATTGGGCAAACGACAACAGACACAAACTTGGCATTGTGTGAAAAAGGTGATAATTATTTAACTAAATACAAAAGGAAGTACTTGAAAAAATTGTGAGATATATTGCCCCAATTACTTGCATCACAGACCTGGGTTTTGCTGAAAATTATGAGATTGTGCACAGTGACCATGATATCAGCAGCGCCATAGAACCACTTTTGGCAACTGATACAGAACCCACTGGAATGGAATGCGCATTCAAATGTCTCTCTGATATTGAATGTACAGTATTTACAATAAACAAAGTGTCAACTAGTTGCAAACTGTACTCCCTCAGTGCATCTGGAATAATGGAAAATACAGTGGAAGTTGATCAGACAAATCTGTTGTTCAAATACACATTTGAAAATGGTATTTTTTATGTTTATCAAGCTATATGGTTGATAAGCATCACCTTATGTACACTGTATATTATTATTGACTGAATGCAAAAAAAGTGTGATCTGCATTTATTTAGGGTGCGGTGTGCTGCAGAGTCCTAGTGGGAGCATCAGCTACACTAGTGGGTTGCACACAGACAGATGGGTAGCAGTGGGTTCCAAAGCCACACATGAATGCCCTGCAAACACAATCATTGAGGGTCCTTCTACTCAGGTATGTAAACTAGACTGAACATACAATTCTGATAAATTTATAGAGTTTGAATACCCACAGACATCAAAAACATACCAATGTATGGCAGGGGGTAAGTGGGACCATGATATAGCAATGCATCCCTGTTTACCTAGTGAGTAAAACACTTAAATGCAACAATTGTTACACAGTGTCGTAATCTGATTTAATGCTTTATCAATCAGGGTGCCTCTTACCTACATTTGATAACAATGATAATAGCAACCTCACTGCTGATTGGAGTCTGTACTTTAATGACATCATGGCATTCAAGGATGGATCTATACTCACAAGATATTGCCCTCCTGGGTGGTACTTTGACACAGAGATATTTGTGAATTCAAAGAGTGCTTTGTGTCAGACTGACAGCACTTGGGAAAAGGACTTAACTGAAGGAATCTGCGTGACAAGTTTGTTAACTGCATGACAAAGGACTTTGGCTTACTTTCTAATGGTATAAGCCATCCAAAGAAAAGAACAGAGAACAAATCAATGCAGTTGTGTACACAATGAACAATATATTTTTTCATCACATGCATTTTACTTTGGTAAAAAATGGACCCACTGTGTAGTAGTTGATTGCACTTACTATTGTAGTAAATTCAATCAACTTTTTACTACTACTGTGACCTTATACACAAAAATACCTTCAAAAAAAAGTTTCAAATCACAGATTGTGTCCCACTCAACACAACAAGCACAAACACCAGTTCCATTGTCTACAGCAAGCCACTGGTGAATGGCACAGGTTATGCATTTGGCACCACTGTAACTGTAAACTGTGCCACAAACGCAACAATTGATGCATGGGGAACCAGTGATTTTGAATCAACTTGCACCTACAATGCAACATGGACCAATGGAGCTGTCAACAAAAAATGTGCATATAAAGGTATCTGAAGAGTTTGATTGTTTGAAAAGACATTGTTTAAAATGTTTGTTAATCACTGTCTTTAATAAACACCCAGCTTTCTGGGTATTTGGTAATGCCCCTGACTGGCAGATAATGTACAGAGGCTATGATAGTTTTCAGCAAGTCACTTCATTTCCTGATTTCAATCAACCTGAAGGAATATTGGCCTATGTAATGGATGGATATGTGTATGCATATGATGGTATGCTTCTCTAGTTTTAAGTGATTATAATAAAAACAACAAAATATTTTATCATAATAACTAGTGATGGAAAAAGCGCCAGGACTTTGGCGCCAAGCGCCAAAAGCACCACGGCGCTTTTCCGAACCCCAGCGCCAAGCGCCAATGGCGCCAAAGCAAAATGGCGCCAAGCGCCAAAAGCGCCATGGCGCTTTTCTAGACCACGGCGCCAAGCGCCAATGGCGCCAGATGATATTGGCGCCAAGCGCCAATAGCGCCAAAATTTAATTGCTTCTCATATATGCAGCCATGCTGATGGACTGCTATTTATTTGTTTTTGGCGCAAGATACAAGTCAAATGCAGCAACTTTTGTTCTTTTTGTCTTGATATTTTGCAGCTGGGTGTTTGGGCTAAGTATAGCACACCAAAGTTGTATTTATGAAATATTGGATGATGTTACTTACTCAACTTTACACTTTACAGGGTCGTCTGACCCTGCTCAAACAAAACTGCAAGGAACTATAATAGCTCAGTAAAGTGATTGAGCTAAAACCTATGTGAAGAGTGTTACCAGTCCGATGAATAGTCACATAAAGCCTTACATAATTCGGATTAGATGGGACAAATGTTGAATACCCATGCACTCACAAGGAAATTGTTTATAAAGTAATCAAGAATAGGGTTTGGTGATCTGGGAATACACTGACAGTAAAATAGCACATATACTTATGTAAATAAATAGTACTTAACAGGTCTTTCTGCATAAAATAATGATGAATTTTGAGTACTTCTTGGCGCTTTTTTGGCGCTTTTTAAAACACTAGCGCCAAGCGCCAATGGCTCCACGGCGTCATAGCGCCAAGCGCCAAAAGCGCCATGGCGCTTTTCCAAAGCCCAGCGCCAAGCGCCAATTGCGCCACAGCTAAAAGGCGCCAAGCGCCAAAAGCGCCATGGCGCTTTTTGCTTTGGCGCTAGCGCCAGGCGCCAGCGCCATGGCGCTTTTCCATCACTAATAATAACTATAAATAATGTATACTGAATGCCACTTCATTAGTAATGAAGTGAAGGCGAAGCCATCAAATGACTAGTGAACAATGTGAAAATCTATCTGCCATTCAAGTTTAAACTTTATGGCAGGTTTACCACTTATGAGGGATAAATTTGAAGCGTCTCACCAATACACTCATGCAAGTGATGGAAAGGCCTGGTGCTGGGCACCAAAGGTACCAGCGCCGGTAAGCGGCAATATATTCACCCAACTAATTTTTGAAAAACGTCCCATCAAATATATTTTGAAATCTGCCATACCCTTTTGAAAAGGGAACAAAAAATTGTGTTGTATTTTCTGTCTTAATATTACATTTGTGTCAACATTATTCTCATAATTTATTGTCAGTTTATGACAAAATACCGTATTACCTCTAATATAAGGTATACCTTATATTGTTTTCGTCAGATTTTTAGAGCCAAAGGTTATACCTTATATTAGAGGGTACCTTATATTAGAGGGTACCTTCAATTTTTTCGCCAGATTTTTGTCTTGTCAACAATTCAAAGTTTCACTTCGAGTAAATAGTGCCGCCGTATTCTGACACATTTTTCGATGGCGGAAGTCAACGAAGAGTTATCGCAGTGCCCATCCGCACCATTTTCATCATTTTCCGCCATGTTTTGCAACCGTTTGTATTTTTTGCGCGTTTTGGCACGCAGCCAGCTGTGCCTTATTAGAGGTATGCCTTATATTAGAGGGTACCTTATATTTATTTCGTTGCGTTCAAAATGGCCAAAAGTTATACATTATATTAGAGGGTACCTTATATTGTAGGTAATACGGTATACCTAGTAACATTTTCTGTACAAAATCCACGCCAGTCAGTAGACAACAGTGAATACGTGTATTGGAGCGTATAAAATATTTGAGTTTCATTTATAGTCATTTTTATAGCTTCATAAAGTTATCGCCAGATCATTCCGATCATTTTAAGTGTTCAACCATCAAAATCGGTTGAGAATTCATAGAAATATGCCGTACCGAAGGTGCGGCCTCAAAGCAAATACCAGAGTTGTGCAAATACTGGTATTTTTGGAAAACGTAAACGTAAACGTAAATACCTTTTCCAAATCAAAAGTATAAATACTAAAACGTAAGGTATTTTTAAAATACCAAGGAATACGTAAAAAAACGTAAACGTAAAATTTTTACACACAGTAGGTATTTGCCATTGTGCTTTGGAAAATACCGTTATTTTCACATTTAGATGGGTCAATCGCTCCTTCCGCACCACTTTTTATTGTGAGTGCAGCCAAATCCAACTACGTTGGTGATTCTGGGTGAGTCCCAGACCCTGTAAAATGCCTTGTAAAATGTCAAATGGCATGCAAAGTGTCTAAGTCAAAATGCCCTGGAAGGTGGCAAAACTTTGCCATTTTGCTGGGCATTTTACATGAGTTATGACATTTGCATGAAATTTTACATTTTACAGGGCATCCTACAGAGTCTGGGATTGGCACCAGAGCTTGCACTCACCCTGCCAGTTTCAAAACGTGTGCTACTCACAGTTGTTGCAAGTGGCGTCGTTGGAATTCATCACAAAAATTTATAAACACAAGGCTCCACAAACAAAAAGGTTTCTGTGTTCAGCATTGTAACACATTCATGAATATGTACCCAGTATTCCATGTGTAAGTGGAAGCGTGCAGTCACTTTTTTCATACATCGCTTTTTTGTATGTATACATGTTAAGTTTATGCAAAAACATAATAATATTGTTGGCTGCAGGTGGTGCGGCCCATTTGACCATGTGCACGTGTGAACGATCATAAGTTTTTTTACGTTTTCCCTAGTACCCGGGTATTTTGGTCAGGAAAACGTAACAAAACGTAATGGTATTTTTGGAAAACGTAAACGTAAACGTAAGTATAAATACCCGAATAACCGGGTATATCGGGTAAACGTAAATACGTTTTTACAACTCTGGCAAATACCCAATGAAATATAGTTCGGAACCTCCAGAGCGGTGCGGTGTTTTTCGGTGCAGTGCAAGCACCAGCAGCCGGCCTGTGCCCCCGAGTGCCGGTGCTATATTTTTAAGAATGGCACCGGTGCCGGTGCGGTGCGGTGCTATTTTTTGCCGGTGCCCAAGGTGCCAGGTGGCATTTTAACGCGATGGCACGGTGCGGGTGCGGTGCGGTGCCACTTTTCCCAATGCCTTTTCCATCACTAACAAACCATCGGCAACTTCACCAGACTCTAGCTGATTGGTGAAGTGCAGTTCAGCGAATTTTGTTCTACAGCATTCTAAACACCTTCCGGGTCTGGTCCGGCACCCTATTTTTGATTTTACTAGTGCATCCTATCTCCAGTTCTAGGATACGCCAGAAGCTGAAACTTGGGGGAAATATTGGGGCAACCCCCCTCTGATTTGCATGAATTGGGGGGGTCGCTGTGACTTGTTACGGGCCGGGTCACCCTAATTGCAAAAATTTATTGGCTTTTTTGGTGTCCAACACAGGTCCAGCACCCACTGATTTCTGAGCTGTGGGAGGGGTATAAATTAAAAAGTTTGGGGATGTCTTACACACACGCACCCTCTACTATCCACTATTCAATAATTTGAGATTAATGTGAAAACTTTTTAAAAAATTCTCTACTCCCAGCCCACCCCCAATAGACGGATGACAATTGTTTTTACTTTTTGAACTTTTTTGTTATACACTTGAAGAGCTGGTGAACGATACAATAATGTGAGATTAATGTGAAAAATTTCTAAAAAATTCTTTTATTCTCTAAGAAATAACCACCCACAATAGATGGATAACAAAAAGTGCACTTTTTGAAACTTTTTTATTAGACACTTGAAAACCTGGTTTATGATACTTTAAAGGGAAGGGTTTGATGTTTAAAGTCATGTAGAGAACAATACCTCTAAAATGCATCCATTGCAAAATTTATTTGGGTGGAATTTTATGACATCATAGTGACATCATTGCAGGAACAAAAATTTACAAAATTCCCACTTGAAATTCCCCCAAGTAAATTTTGCAATGCAGGCATTCTTGAGGTATGGTTCTTTACATAACATTGAACATCAAGACCTTCCCTCTAAAGTATTGTAAACCAGCTCTTAAAGTGTCTAATAAAAATATTCCAAAAAGTCAATTTTTTTGTCATCCATCTATTGGGGGTGGGTATTTTTTAGATAACAAGATAATTTTTTAGAAATTTTTCGCATTAATCTCACATTATTGAATAGTGTATAGTAGGGGAGGAGTGTTGGTAAAACATCCCCAAAATTTTAGATTTATACCACTCCCACAGTTCAAAAATCAGTGGGTGCCGGACCTGTGTTGGACACCGAAAAGCCAATTAAATTTTGGCAATTAGGGCTACCCACCCTGTAAGGGATCGCCGCGACCCCCAAATTCATGCCAATTAGAGGGGGTTGCGCCAATATCTCTCCCAAGTTTCAGCTTCTGGCGTGCCCTAGAACTGGAGATAGGATGTCACAAGTGAAATCAAAAATAGGGTGCCGGACCTGACCCGGAAGGTGTTTACATAAAAATGGGTTCATGGTGGAAGTCGCATCCATAAGGGTATATAAAAGCCTAAATTTACTAGGATCATTCACGAACTTTTCTGACGAAATAATTAAATCCCTCGAGCAAGCTCTCCCTCGAATTACCCCCGCCCCCCTAAAAAATTGCTGGCAAAATAATAAACCCCCCTCGGGGTATTTCAAGGAAATATAAATGGTATGAATGTATGATATATCTGACTAAAAATATATTAAAGACTGCTTTCGCATAATGTGTGTTGAAGTATTTAGACTGATGGAACATGGGGACACAAAATGCTGCAACTCTTTTGTAAAGCATCAAAAAATGATCTAAATAACATTTTTCAGGGTACACTCCGTCACAAGTGTACAAAATTGATGTTACAAGGAGAGAGTTCTCTAAAGCTGCAGAAATAACACCAGATTTTCTCAGGTTAGGAATGTAAATGTGTTAAAAGAAAGACAACTTTGGCACTGTTAAAGTAACTTGGTACTAGTTGTGGAACATAAGTTGAAACTTGACAAGTGATACCCAGGGGCAGTCCCAAGCCCTGTAAAGTGTAAAGTAACGTGTCAAACGTAATGTCAAATGCAGATTAAAGTGTCAATCAAAACAAAAAAGAAAAGATTTTATTACTGAACATTGCATGACAATTGACACTTTACTTTACATTTGAGTTTACATTTGACACTTTATAGGGCTTGGGACTGCCACCTGATGAATATAAATGAATTTTTCATAGAAATTGACCGTTATTTATAAAGTTTTTTTGGCAACAAAAACAAACAATAAAACAAATTTCAAGAAACATTTGACACCATATTGGCACCACACAAGCTGGTTTTCAATGTTCCCTCTGTGAAAACCCATTATTTAGTTTTCAAATTCATTTAAACACTGTGTGTAATGAGCAAAATGGCTGCCATCTTTGTTTTTTAAATATTTTTCCACCGGAAGAACACATATTTGAAAACTCCGGTAAAATGCCGCAGACAAAATATTTTTTTGTGGAGCAAGTACACATTTGTAGGACAAGCTGTAAGCAACATGTGATGCAGAAATATATGCTTTATTTTTGGACTGCATTGTCTATTTTTTGCGCTGTGATGATTAAAAAAAAATTAATTCGTTTTCTAACTATGAATATTTTTTTAAATTCTGTTTTAAATTGTAGATTATATCCGTCTCATATATATGTCTAGTTCTTTTTCTCTTTCATTTGATACCATGATTCATGCTAGAAGATCAAAGATGATGGAGAAATTGTGCTTATTCTCAAAACATAAAATAATTTTAAAAAATTACATCTGTGTATCTGTAATTATAGCATTGTCACAGTAAAAAGCCCTTATTTTTTCACATCGAACAAAAAAAATCACAAGTGCAAGTCAGACAGCCAATTTTGTATGTAAATGAAAGGCAAAAAATTAACAACAAGTGAACACTCACTGTGATGATTTCACATTCAATACACTGGCACAAAAAAACAACCATTTTATTGTATTGTTTTCAAACATCTTTTCATTTCATACTAAAATGTGTCATGAAATTTCACATAAACGTGAACATATTTGAAAACTCAAAAGTTATTTGGATCTATCCATAGAACCCTGCCATGAGTAGATTTCAACCAGTATTTCAGTTTCTCTCTGATTCCCTGGGCATCTCACATTTCATCCCTGTGATTTGCGTCCGAAATTTCATCTAGCCCGTCGTACGCCAAGCGCCAATTTAACTGTGTGTATTAAGCACTTTCACAAGCATTTATCAATTAATTAAATGAAAAAGTTTATATATATATTATAACTGTTCTGTTGCGTAGACTTTCTTCTTTGACAGTGCGCACAGGTAGCATTTCATTTCCTACCTCATCAGAGTGATCTGATACATTTGTGCAATGCAATTCTTTGATAAAATTGTGCAAATAACACACGGCCATAAACAGTTTGCTGACCCTGTGTGGTTCCACTGAAATTGTTGTTAGCAGGATGTGCCACTGAGCAGACAAAATCCCAAAAATGCATTCGACACAGCGGGTGCATGGGAAAACCTGTAATGCAAGATCATTCATAATCATTGCATGGTGCACACAAATTTCACGATGAGAAATTTCACTGGTAGTTGTGCCTTTAAACCCTTTGTAACAGTAGTACCAAGTCCCAGATACTATGCATGAATTCTTTCATTTTATAAATACTTTCAAAATTGGTAATAAGTTGTGTAAACAGGTGACATATGCTGTTGTAATCTGAAACGTAGCCACATCAACATAATTTTAAAAAAAATTAATTTTATTTTATATAAATCCCCAAGTTTTCTACAACCCTATCATTAGATGCAGCATAAAATACTGCATCTACAGTGTCAATTTTACATGAACCCATTCATCCAGTGGTTTTTAAAGGATTTTGGAGTAAGTTGGCAAAATTTTGTAAACTGGTGATGCCTGGGAACGATTTTGCTACTTTTGGCGTGTAAGGCAACACATTTTCACATATGTTGCACACATATTGAAAACTGGCATGTACAGCGATGTGCAGCGATGTACAGCGACGTTGCCATACATTACCCGCTGTACATCACCCTACATGTTCAGTTTTTACATGTTTGAAAACTGGAATGTACATTTTTGAAAACTACATTTTTCAATTTTTTAAGTTTTCAAAATTGTCTTCAGAGTATTATTCGCTACAGAGGCGTTCAGTTCAAAATTGTCTTCGCTACAGAGGCGACGCGTTGCTGTACGGTTTTCAAAAATGTTCTCCAAATGTGAACTTTGAATGGCAAATGTGAAATGCCGAAACCACTATTCACATATGCTTTCACAATTTTGAAAAATAAAAGTGCAAATTGCACACTTTTGAAAACCATACAGCAACACGTTGCCCACAACAGTTTTCAAAAGGGAACATTGAAAACCAGCTTGTGTGGCCACATAAGCTACTATGCAATGAAAAAGATGGCAATTGAAAATTTGAAAATTTAAAAACATTCCGGTCCCCGGTGGAATTTCATTGACTATGCATATTTTTTTGGGGTGTGTGTAAATTTATTTTGATTTGTCTCAAATTTGGCATGCGTGTACTCCTTTGCATGGGCAGCGTAAGTGCTTGTGCGCTTGTGAATGTCACAAGCGAAATTTTTAATGTCACAAGCAGAAATACCTATGTTTACCTAGTAAAAAGTGCACAAGGTCAAATTTTGGCCAATGTGATTGTGAATGTCACAAGAACAAATTGGGACCTTGCGCCGCCTATGCTCCTTTGCTTAGTGAGTTCGCATGCCAAATTTCAGCTCAGAGTGATTAGTGAATCCTATTTTATTTACACTTTAATTTTCGTTGATCACTGTATTTTTGTATAGTGATTGAAATCCCACCGGGACTGGTCCCCTGCGGCAATAAAACAACCCTCCCAATAGAGCCAAACGTCTCAGGTGAGAATTTTTTTTTTCAGTCAACAAAGGATTTTTTGTCCCCTGTCAAAATTTGTCCCCTGTCAGGGATGAATGTCCCCAGTTGGGGACAAAAATTATTTGTTTACTGAAAAAAAATTTTCTCACCTGGGACATTTGGCCCTGGTTGGGGTTGTTTCTATTGCTGCCAGTCCCTGGTGTGATTTCGATCAATATATAAAAATACAGTGATCGACGAAAATTGTAAATAAAATAGGATTCACTAATCGCTCTGAGCTGAAATTTGGCATGCGAACTCACTAAGTGAAGGAGTACATGCATGCCAGATTTGAGACAAATTGACATAAATTTACACCCCCCTCCCAAAAAGAAAAATGCATCAGTGTGTGTAACAGTCTTGTAGAAATTTTGTGCATGCAAATTTGGTGTTAATTAACTTAATTTACATGCAAACAATCCATACACATTGTTGAGTTTTGACAATTTTTTTTTTGCTGGGGCCTCTGTAAATAGCCATGTATTTTTATACCTAAATCACAACTAAAATAAAATGGAAAACAAATGTAATCCCAAAAAACATCATACAGACAGAGGAAATGCATTTTGTGTAAATATCATTCTGTTCTCTGTCATGAATCCGTGTGTGCCGCTGTTTTGGCTGTACGGGTTCAAAAAGTTTGCCGTGCACTACCTTTCCCTATCACACTGCGCTGGAGTTTGTTCGCCCGTGGTGTGCACTGCATGGGGCCCGTGGGTCCAGGTGTTGCCTTTCAAATTATGGGAAATGTCCGAAGACAGGTTTTTTGCAGAGCGTGCAGTGACCTCTTGGAGGTCACGCTGCTCTGATTCCCGCGGCATGCACAGCGCTTACACCTAGCACAAGTGGCACAGTAATTAAAAGCAATGTTAATTAGTCAAACAGAAAACAAGTAAAGTTAGTAATTATACTCAAGGGGGTCCAAGTTGAATATGAGAAGCACTTTATTTTGGCTATGGAAATATGCAAAGCAGTAAGTCGATGCAAAATTTCTCGCAGTCAAAGTAATAAAAAAACAAACAAATGGCTACTTATAAGGCATAGGTAACTACCATAATCAAGGCAAATACAAAGAAACATAAATACAATTTCCGCAAAAAGACACAACATAATCACAAACAGCTTTGACACTTAAAATCATAAAATCAGGGACACATAAATAGTTACTACAAAAAGGCACAAAACATAAACAGCTTCATGCGACATGGGGCTTTTTCAAGTGTAACTTAAATATACAGAAACACACAGAAACTTCCATACTTACCTATAATACCTAAACTAATTATACATAATCTAATAATAAAATAAATAGCAACACAATGCTTAATTATAACCAAAAGGAGCAAACAAAATGACTTAACTTAATAGTCAACGTAAAAGATCAAAATATACGCAGCAAATTTTATGGAAACAATTACACAACTGAATGCAAAACCTAGAAATGATACTAATTAGTGACATAATTCTACCTAATTACTAATACAATAATCACAGGTAGATAAGCTCATAAAAAAACGTACAAAATAATTGTTCACACTGCTCCTAGGTGTCACTTTAATGTTTTTCAATTGGGGGTTTTTATTCAAAGATTGCGGTAACCAGCTAAATGCTCGCAAGCCAGGTGCTTATCACCTTCAACGCTGCAGCACAGTATTGTGACTGTCCAGCCGGCCTACGCCCATGAGAAAGGTTTCAGCCTGCTGGCTTCCCCCTTCCGAGCATGGTGGGATATTTTTGCTAGGGCGGCGGATAATGTTTTTTTGGACTACGACTTGTCACTATGGGGTGTGATCAGGAGCTGTCTTTACTACCCACCAATACCAGATGACACTGTCGACAATCTGGTCAACATGGCGAGAAACTTGGAACATAATGTACTACCGTATTTCCTCGAAATACCCCCCCCCCCCTCGAAATACCCCCCCCCCTCGTTTGAACCCCCCCTCTCGAGACCACTATGAAACAATCACCCCCCCCTCGAAATACCCCCCCCCCAAATTGAGTGTAAAGAGAACGTACATCACAAATATGGCAGTTTGTGTTCTGCGTAGTGCAGAACACAAACTGCCATATTTGTGATGTACGTTCTCTTTACACTCAATTTGGGGGGGGGGTATTTCGAGGGGGGGGGGGGGTGATTGTTTCATAGTGGTCTCGAGAGGGGGGGGGTCAAACGAGGGGGGGGGGTATTTCGAGGGGGGGGGGTATTTCGAGGAAATACGGTAGTCGGCAGACATGATACTATACAATGAGTCGCATGATGTCATATCATGCACGCTGTATCCAACCCGTAGAACTCTGTTTTGGTGACTCGTGCTTACGCATATACGGAATGAAACTATTCAATTGTGCCCGCACAATTCAAACCCCCGTCAAAGTGTAGTTGAGTTTTTTGGCATGATGCCATCCAAGCGTCGTCTGGATCTGAATAAATACAAAGCGGGAACGTTTTCTGAATTCAGAATTTTGAACGTAACAAGTTTTCGTCAAAATGAATCGATAGCGTGTAACTTTTCTAAATATGAATTAGGTAGATTAAACGTAGGTAAACGTATAATCCAAAATTTGCAGCACCTATCGGCACAAAAATTGGAGTAAACGAGTGCGTAAAGAACATCACATTTTTATTTTCCTTCTTACTATCTTTATATTTTCTTTTTTACTAAATTCCTTTCTCGTTCGCTCTACAAGAACAAAATATAACCTTCCAATTTTGTAGAATGATATGTCTGTCGACTATACATATTGACATATTCACGACCAGGGTTGGTTTTATAAAAATCATTTGTATACAAATTGTATAAAAATTGTATAAAAATGTATTTTATTTTAATTTTATTCTTGTTTCATTTTATTTTATTTTATTTTATTCCAAAATAATAATAAAATAATAAAATGGACCATTTTACAAAAATTTTACAAAAATTTTACAGAAATTTTACAAAAAATCAGAATCTTGCATGCAAGGTCAGAAAAATGTGATAATTAGACCTAAACATGAAAAACGTGTGACAAATTTTTCCATTACTTTGCAAAAGTTGCATGCAGTAGGTATTGTTAGCTAGTTGCAAGTGTTAAGTTACAATTATCGATAAGAATGGTTTGCATTTTCAGTAGAAGGATTACTGGAGTGTGCTGGGCGCATTTGTAAAACATCATGCAAAGTCTCAATTGTCATGACAAATGTAGTAAAGAGTCAATTAGCATCTCAAATGTCAAGCAAAGTATAATTGTCATGACAAATGTCGTGCAGAGTGTAAATTGTGTATCTGAATCTTATGTTTTGGTATCCAAACCTTATATTTTGGTATCCATATCTTATGTTTTTGTATCCAAATGTTCACATAAGATTTGGTTACAAAAACAACAAGATTTGGATACAAAAGATAAGATTTGGATACAATTTGCTTTACAGTTTCCACTTTAATTTTTTTTTGTCATGACAATTGACACTTTACTCAACATTTTCATGATAATTGACTTTCCATTCCATTTCATATGAAATTTTGACACTTTACATGGCTTGAGACTGCCCCAGCTCCGCGAATGAACAGGTTGAACTATCAACAGCAGCAAAAAATTTTACAAAAAATATGAATTTTTATACAATTTTTACAAAAATATGAATTTGTATACAATTTTACAAAATTTTTACAAAAATTTGAATTTTTATACAATTTTTATTTTTATTTTGAAATTTTCCATTTTATTTTATTTTATTTTATTCTTCAATTTTCCATTTTATTTTTATTTTATTTTTATTCTTTTCTGTGATTTTGCCAACTCTGTTCACGACCCACTGTGCACCGTTTTTCTACCGTATTTAAGATGTATCGCACTTCGCTGTTCAGTAAGATGTTGAATTTCATTGACGCTCAGCGAAAGGAAACATAAGTGGACCAAACCTGTATAATATCATGTCTGCCGACTAGTGATGTAAAAGCGCCATGGCGCTTTTGGCGCTTGGCGCCTTTTTGCTGTGGCGCCATTGGCGCTTGGCGCTGTGCTACCGAAAAGCGCCATGGCGCTTTTGGCGCTAGGCGCTATGATGTCGTGGCGCCATTGGCGCTTGGCGCTATAGTGTTTTATAAAGCGCCAAAAAAGCGCCAAGTAGTACAAAAAATAATCATTTTTATTATGTAAAATGACCTTGCCTGCATGAGTTACATAAGTAAATGTGTTACTGTAAGTGTCTTACAGGAAGAACAAACCCTCTATCTGCTTATTTTGTAAACCATGTCCATGCAATTGCAAGAATATTCAAACCTTTAACCAAAAAATAGGCCTTCACGCACTAGTTTTCAACGACATTTTATGTCAACTGGTTTTCATCCCAATTCAAGTCTTGATGACGAGCGTTCAAATGCATAGTGTGGCATTATATTGCAAATGAAATTGTATTGTTGCTATGGTATAAAGTACCTTCCATATTTCCTCGAAATACAGCCAGGGGGTTTATTTTTTCAGGGTGCAAATTTTGAGGGGAGTTTCGAGGGGTGCTTGTTTGGGGGAATTTTTATGAAGGGTCGTAGTAAAGTATAGTTTTTTGTACCCAATAATTAGATAATCAAATAGGATATATTTTGTTCATAAATATTACCATAGTTCGTTCCATAAACAATGCCATGTATAACTGCGATGTA
>CAXIWS010000402.1:0-13021 GCA_964036195.1 Sphaerolaimus hirsutus
GTTTGTTCGTTTTTTCAACCTAGCCACAAAGATGATGGTGCATATTAACGTTTACACTCAAATATGCGCAAAACACTAAAATATGCGCAATATGTAAAAACAATGTAGATCCGTATTTCCTAGAATTACACCCCCACATGAAATACCTCTAGGTCTCAGCGAGCTCAGGGAAAAAATAAAAGCCCCTCGACGAAATACCTAGAAATATTTTACTTTTTGGCACATGGCCAAATTTGACTGGGTATGATGTTATGCCCAACATAGCATTCCCGGTGCCTTCTCCATCACTAGAGTGAGAACATCCAAGGTTTTCAGAACTATTACTTGGTGTTGCTTTCACATTTGGTGTAGTTTGAATTGATGTTCTGATATGAAATGTTGCTCATGTTTCATTAAAAATACTATGTTCAAATGAAAAATATGAAGAAAAAATTGGTGAATCATAGATTGGCAGCCTGCAAATTGCTTGAGGCTCAAGGTGCAAAATTGAATTTTCAAAACTTGAGGCTGCAATAGAACAGCACATACAAGAGAATGGCAGGAAAAGAGTTGATGAAAAAATAGAATGGCACTCCTTTATCAGAATAAATATGGTACATATATGTAATGTCTGGTGCATTTTAAATTATTCTAACTACCTACATCCAAAGGAATTTGCAAAAGAATAATTTTTTTACATTTTTTGTAATAGAAAACTGCATCTTTTCTCACACTATTATGATAAAATACCCGACATCTGTAGCTGCAAGTTCTTTTACAAAAATTGCAGCTATATCATCTGTGCCAATAATGACAACAACGATGATAACAACAATAGCAACAACAACAAGAGCAACAACAACAACAACAACAACAACAACTGCAACAACAACTGCAACAACAACAACAACAACTGCAACAACAACAACAACAACAACAACTGCAACAACAACAACAATAACAACTGCAACTGCAACAACAACAACAACAACAACAACAACAACAACAACAACAGCACCAACAAGAAGAGAAATAGACATCACAATCACAACTCCAGCTAAAACACAGGTCTCCTTCATTCATAAGGGATGTATTTAAAAAGTTACAAATTCTACATTTTACCATACCAACACTAATAAAAACGGCATTTTTTAGTATGTGCTTGTATGCTTTGGACTGGCTTAAAGTAATGTTTCAGAAAAAAGTGAAAACTAATTTGTTTACCTAATTATTATTCAATATAAGCATTGCATACCATACGATTTGCAAGCAACGATGGCAAAAACACACATAGTAAATATGGAAACTCATTGAGTTTCCGTGTTTTTGTTTAACACAGAAACATGAAAACTCAACAATTTTGAAAACTCAAATGAGTTTTTTTGAGAACACGGAAACACGGAAACACAGAAAATACGGAAATGTTTTTCCGTAGTTCCTCGAAATACCCCCCCCCTCGAAATACCCCCCTCGTTTTTACCCCCCCCCCCTCTCGAAAGAGTTTTTTTATCCAAGCAATTGAAGGCACAAGATTTGAACTGAACAATGCCGAACTGAACAAGGTATACTCTGCCGACATGATACTCTGCCCTCGCACTCATTTATGTCTCACGTTGGAAACATGCCAATGATGCTAAAGCATGCGATTTTTGTGTAAAAGATGAAGAAAATCATTGTTGTGATTGAGTTAACGTATAGTGTTAAAACAGCTATGATTTTTTTCAACTTTTTTATGAAAATCGCACGCGTAACATTTTCTTGGCACGCTTCCAGCGGAAACCACGCGTGCAGGGTGTAAAGTAACTGGAGTATATGCATGTATGTATAGCGTGTAAATATGTACATAGTGTCCAAGTTTAACGATGAAATAAGTATCCAAAAAAATAATGGTGTCCGCATCTCTAGGTGGTTTCGACAATATTAGGGACTCTGATCGAAGTGTTGAGGAGTGTCCACCAGGGTCTGCTAGCTCACACAATTGAGCTGAGAGCTCCTCACCTCCCAAGCTGTCAAAGGTATTGGTCACCCATTTGGAACTACCTCCAGTGAACTAATGAAAATTTTATTTTCACATGACAAAACGTATGCAAAATCAATATTTAATAAGAAAACCACTGTTTCAACAGTAAAATGCAACTTTTTTTAAAACAACTCGAGTTTTTACCAAAAGAAACTTGAGTTTTTATCAAAAAACTTGAGTTTTTACTAAAAAAACATAGGTTTTTATCAAAAAACTCAACTATTTTTCAAAAAACACAGAAATAAAACAAAGAAACTCAAGTTTTTTTTGTGAAAAAAACTCAAAACACAGATATTCATTTTGAAAAACTCAAAATACAGAAAGTGTTTTTATTTTGAGAACTCTTGTGCACACATGAAACGGGGCTGACTGCGTACCGAGTCCATGGCGCACAGATGAGAAACGTGCAGTAAGTTTCAGCTGGATTGGCATGTGGACCTTGGGCAAGAGGCGAAGCCAAGTCCACGAAGCCAACAATGGGAGGATATTTGTGTTTGAGATGTTGTGTTGTTGCGTTTTGGTGGAACGTCGCTCAGCGACACGGATCTCAAAGTTTTAGCATCTCATATTCATAGATGGTCACCCCACCGAAGGGGACATGAATGATGAGGGAAAAGTGAGTTAATGAACATCAACTGACCTAAACACCCAAATGGTCACTACTCAAGATTGGTTGAAACATAAAAGTTAACGGTTCAGACCAATCACTCCAAACCTATCCAACCATAGGAATGCAAGTGTATATAATGTAGTGGACTCTAACTACAACAGTCCCCCCCCCAAGTTCACCCTACAGGGGGAACTGACAGAGAAACAATAATCAAATTCATACAAAAATCACAACAAACACCAATTACAATAGAATAACAACATTCACCCAATAAACAGAAATGTCACCATTGTGCATGATCACTTAGCCTTTTAAGTGTTCCTTGCCTTTCCTGTAGTTCCTCTATCCCTTGAATGCCATCACTGGTGCACTAACTGCTGGTTGCTGCTTGGCTGGTATGTTGAATGGGTGGTGTGGGTGATCAGAATTGCATGGTACTTGGTGATTTGGTGTACTGGTTGGAGGTGGCAGGCTGGATAGTGGTGTCTTGTGCAGGAAAAATGTGTCTGCCTTATTGTGGACTTAATGTAGGGGCACTGTTTCAGAGGTGTGTATTGGATTACTGTGCATTGACATAGCTGGTTGGTGTGTGGTGAGTTGCCTGATGCATCAATGTTGCTGTTTGATTGTTGAGTGTGTGGGTTCTACTGGTGTCTCTGATTGATAGCCAAGGTATATTTTTATTGACCAGTGTTACTGATTGATGGCCAAAGTCATGTTTTTATTTACCAGTGTCAGTGATTGACAGCCGGCATGATGGTTCGGGTTTCCAGTGCCGTTGCTTGACTGCCAACCTATTTCCCTCAGTTCCTGGTGTCGCTGCTTAATGGCCAGGGTTAGGCTGTCAGTGTCTCTGTTGGACCACTGACCTGCTTGCCTCTGTTCCCGGTTGCTGCTTTGACGGCCAGGGTTTTTGGGCTGTCGGTGTCGTCGCTTGACAACTGGGATGGTTAGGCTGTCGGCGTCGCTGCTTGACGGCCGACCTGTTTGCCTCAATCCCTGGTGTCGCTGCTTGATGGCCGGGGTTTAGGCTGTCGGTGTCTCTGTTGGACCATCGACCTGTTTCCCTCTGTTCCAGGTTGCTGCTTTGACGGCCAGGGTTTTTGCATTTGACATCTTTCGTGTCAAGCATGCGCTCTTGTGGCGCGCGGCAGGGGGCTGCTCTTGCTGGCAGGTGCTGCCGCAGGTTTTGATTGGGGTGCCACCGATGTCATTGTTGGACAGTCGGGGGCGGGCGGGTTCACATCGGTTTGAGAAGTTTCAAGCCAGTACGATCACCATGTTGTGCACACGGGAAACGGGGCTGACTGCGTACTGAGTCCGTGGCACACAGATGAGAAACGTGCAGTGAGTTTCAGCTGGATTGGCATGTAGACCTTGGGCAAGAGGCGAAGCCAAGTCCACGAAGCCAACAACGGGAGGATATTTGTGTTTGAGATGTTGTGTTGTTGCGTTTTGGTGGAACGTCGCTCGGCGACACGGATCTCAAAGTTTTAGCATTTAAAACTGCGTTTAAACTCACATTTGTGTTACCTTTTTGATTTTTATCCTGTTACGTTTTACATGAGTAATGGTGAAATGAAGAAAATCTAACAATTTGAAACAAACCAAGCTCAAGTTGAATGAACTTTGAACACATCCAAAAACATCCACACACTAGGGATGTAAAAAAACGTTTTTTTTCAATGACCTGTTTTTATACGTGTTTTTTAAAGTGGGTTTTTAAAAAAGCAAAATAAAAAACGTTTTTTTTTTTCAAGAGCTCCCACAGTGGACATGAGGCTACATACACAGGTATTTATGTGAGACAGGTATAGTGATGGAAAAAGCGCCAGAACTTTGGCGCCAAGCGCCAAAAGCGCCATGGCGCTTTTCCGAACCCCAGCGCCGAGAGCCAATGGCGCCAGAGCAAAATGGCGCCAAGCGCCAAAAGCGCCATGGCGCTTTTCCGAACCCCAGCGCCGAGAGCCAATGGCGCCAGAGCAAAATGGCGCCAAGCGCCAAAAGCGCCATGGCGCTTTTCCATCACTAGACAGGTGACAGTAATCTAGTGATGTTATATATATATATACCGTATTACCTCGAATTATCCCCCCCCCCTTGAATTAACCCCCCCTCGAAATACCCCCCTAAAATTCGGCTGAGGAAATAATCACCCCCCCTCGAAATACCCCCCCCCCCTCAAATTGAGTGTAAAGAGAACATACATGACAAATACCGTAGTTTGTGATCTGTACAATGCAGAACACACGTTACAAGTAATGATTAAGTGACGTTAGGGAAGGGCTTATGTGTATATACAGTTATGCCTTTAAACCTATAAACACATATACATCTACGTAATTGTTCGATTTTTCTACGTCTGTGTATGGGGAATTTCTGAAGATTTCTGGCGAAATAATAGACCCCCTCCCCTCGAATAAACCCTCCCCCCTCGAATTATTTCCCCCTCAAATTTTGCTGGCGAAATAATAAACCCCCTGGGGGTATTTCGAGGTAATACGGTAGCTACAGAATGGTTGTAGAGCCATGGGATAGCATTATAAGTGGTGATTTCTGTCAAAAATATCTATATTGTGTCAACCTGTTGCGTATATCACCTTATGTCGAACATTCATGACTTCAAGTGAAGTTGAGCATGGAATAGTGTTTAAATTAGGTTAAGATAGAATGCTAATACATTGGTAGTATTTTTTCAGTCTGTACAAGTATATGGGAGCACATGA
Source organism: Sphaerolaimus hirsutus (assembly GCA_964036195.1). Lineage (NCBI taxonomy): Eukaryota > Metazoa > Nematoda > Chromadorea > Monhysterida > Sphaerolaimidae > Sphaerolaimus > Sphaerolaimus hirsutus. The sequence goes on from CAXIWS010000402.1 coordinate 5,336, forward strand.
CTGGATTATATATACTACACTAACATATCACGGCTTATTATGACACAATAGCACAAACAAATGGAAGCTTTCACCAAAATACCTCAAAATTTATGAATCATTATGAATCTATGAATCTATGAATCTCAAAATCATTATGGAAAAATACCTCAAAACCAATGAAAACCGCCACCAATGGTGTTGTGCATGTGAAATTGTGTGCCTGTACACAAAAATTGTAAAATACCTAGTAGTGCTTAGTATTTACTAAAAATTTTGGCCTAGGTTAAAAAACGGTTTTGACGGTAAGGTTTAAAAAAAAAAGCATTTGATTTTAAAAAAACTTTGAAAAAAACCTGGTCATCACTACCACAGACACAAGAAGAGCAGACACCATTGTCAATTCTGGCTGCTGGCTTCTTCACAGGATTGGGCATTGGTGCCATTTGCATGACTTCGCTCTACATTGGCTACATCTGCTACAGGAAACATCACAGAGTGTACTACTTGGAAAAGTAAATGCTACGGCTACCGTATTTCCTCGAAATACCCCCCGGGGGGTGATTGTTTCATAGTGGTCCCGAGAGGGGGGGGGGGGTTAAACGAGGGGGGGGGTATTTCGAGGGGGGGGGCTATTATTCCACAAGAAAATTTTTGAAAACCAAGTACGAAATTGTCGTCTGAAACGTACGCAGACGTCGAAAAATGCAACAAAAACTGCCATTTATAAGGTTCTGTAGACTAATATTAGTACGTAGATGGTATAAACACTGTTCTAACGTGATTCCGACATTGTTTTAACGTGTGTTCTGCACTACGCAGAACATAAACTGCCGTATTTGTCATGTACGTTCTCTTTACACTCAATTTGGGGGGGGGGGTATTTCGAGGGGGGGGGTGATTGTTTCATAGTGGTCTCGAGAGGGGGGGGGGTCAAACGAGGGGGGAGGGGGGTATTTCAAGGGGGGGGTATTTCGAGGAAATACGGTATTTATGTGTGTGATTCTGGCGATTGGTGCATTGGGGTGGTGATATGAAAAATTTGTGACAAATTAGCTACTTGAATGATTCAATTGCAATTTGTTTACTTGAATGTATATAGTTGTTTACTTGTCAAAGCATACATTGTGAATTGGGGAACTATTGTAGAAAATTTCTGTGGATGAAAAATGTGTCAAATATGTGAAAAATCACAATCACCATTCTGAACACTGACAGTGTTCAGAAATGATATAACTCAATTTTTTAGTACACCCGGCAGACCACAAAGTATGTGCAGAGTGCAACCATAATTTAATGAATAATATCTTGTGATAAATTTCGAAATTAATTATTCGATGATTAAAACGAAAAAATATGATGAAAAAAAAACTGTTTAATTTTTGGTTGATTATTCAGACCGGTTATGGTTGGTTTCCATACCAAGTGTGGTGTCCGCCGAGTATAAATATTTTACACAATACCAGTGGTATTACTATGGCCCGTCAATTAGAGCTTCTTCTGTTTATTTCGTGGCGAAAATGTTGAAAAAGTGTATTGGAGATAGCATTGAAAAAACAGCCGATTTTGAGAAAATATAATTAAATATTATCTCATAAAATCTCTCAAGAAAAAATATATAATTAAATCTCTTGGGTCATTTTCAAAAATATAATTAAATATCTGAGAAAATCTCTTGCAGTTCAAAAAAATCTCATAAAATCTCTCAACTTAGATCGATTTAATCGATATTTCAAGTTGTTTGAACCATTGAGAGTAGATTTTAAGATATACTGGTGGCACACTTTGTACTATCGTGTATTTAGTATCTGAATAATAAACAAAGATATAGTTTAGGCACATTTTTCCTCATAGTAGAATACATTACTTTCACGTGTGATGATCACCACAGGGGTTCAAACCTCACAGGGGTTCAGGGGTTAAAACATATTTATGTTTACTCAAAAATACATATACTTGAGTACTAAGTGAATACATCTAAATTTCCTCTGAAAAAGTACCAGTACTCTCTTTTATGTATACTTCTTGAAAGTATTTGAGTACAGAAAATGTATTTCAGATACTGCAACTTTTTGATTGGCTCTTTCATGCCATAGAACAGAAAAAAGGGGAGGAAAAACTACCAATGTGGCCACACAAGCTAGTTTCCAACTGAAATTTTGAAAACTTGTAGATCTGCATTGAATGCATTTGAGTTTTCTAGAATGAGGTGCCCGTCATCTACAGTTGACAGAGAGTAAAAACGACTCATTCTAGAAAACTCATTACGTTCAATGCTGATTTACAAGTTTTCAAAAAGGAACATTGAAAACTTGCTTGTGTGGCCACAATAGGGAGAAAAATAGCCAAAAATGGGTATAAAAGCAAATATATAGTTTTAAAAAAAGATGAAAATTGGTAAAAAGCACATGAACTAGTGAATTTGAAGGTGAAAATTGGCAAATATAGAGAGATTTTCTTGAGAGATTTTCTCAATCAGGGGAAAATATAATTAAATCTCTCTGGAAAATCATGGAAAAAATATAAATTTCAGAAAATCTTATATTTTTTGAGATTTTCTGAGATTTTTTAAATATAAATCTCCCAGAGTTTTTTTCAATGCTAATTGGAGACAAGTTCTACTGAAGACACGTACCTATATTGGATGAAATACGGTAGTTTGTGTATAGAAATAGAAAACAGAAATTTCCTAATTGTCTGGAATTTTTCAATAAATTCAAAAATTATACCAGTTAACGCAAACACACAAATATCCCAAACTCTGTTATAAATCATCGGCACACGAACTCAATGAGCACTCACTAAAAACTCTAATACAAAAATTCTAAAAACTGCCAGGGTCAGCGGTGTCTGATTACCCAGGTATACAACTGACAGGAAAACTGGTAAGTGCAAAGTACAGTCAATAAGTGTTATTTGGATCGTATTTAGATGCTTCTTGTGGGTTAATTTGTAACTTGACAACTGTCACTTTGCTTGACACATGCCTACCATAGGTAGTTGTTAAAATTATTTACATTTACTCGATAAATACACACCGTATTTCCTCGAAATACCCCCAGGGGGTTTATTTTTTCAGACTGGAAATTTTGAGGGGGATATTTCGAGGGGGGGCTTATTCGAGGGGGGTTATTATTTCGCCAGAAATTTTCGCAAAGGGTGGTAGTAAAGAATGGGCTTTTACACACCCATAACTGGTAATAAACGTGACCTAACAGTATATACCGTATTTCCTCGAAATACCCCCGGGGGGTTTATTGTTTCAGAGTGAGAATTTTGAGGGGGGGTTAAACGAGGGGGGGGGGGGGTATTTCGAGGGGGGGGTTTATTATTTCGCCAGAAATTTTTTGAAAACCAAGTACTAAATTGTCGTCTGAAACGTACGCAGACGTCGAAAATGCAACAAAAATCGCCATTTATAAGACTCTAAAGACTTGTATAAGTGTGTAGACGTATAATCACTGTTCTCACATAACAGAGTCATCGTTTTTAACGTGTTTTTTGCATTACCCAGATGACAAACCGCAGCCATTGTCATTTAAGTTCTCTATACACTAAATTTGGGGGGGGGTATTTCGAGGGGGGGGTTTATAAGTTCATAGTGTCCATTTTGAGGGGGGTATTTCGAGGGGGGGGGTATTTCGAGGGGGGGGGGTATTTCGAGGAAATACGGTATTTACACATATCAACGTAGTCCGTGTCTATGTGTCTTTGTAACTGCGATGGAAATATACATCGAAAAATGCATCATGTAGCTTGCATGCATGATGTACCTTATTCCAGACGGGGGGTATTTCGAGGGGGGTTATTTTTTCCTCAGCTCGAAAACACCTGGGGGTATTTCGAGGGGGTTAATTCAAGGGGGGGGTAATTCGAGGAAATACGGTAGCTATACTCGACTATTGCGTTAAATCATCTATACGTTTTTTCCTGAAAAGAATACTGCTATTCACTTTAACGCATACATTTTGATAGTACGCGAGTACTGAAAACGTAAAACAAAATTTCTCAAAAATACTCACTTTTACGTTTTCCGGGGACACAAGTTTACTTAAAGGACAGAGTGAGGCATTACCTACGTTTACTCACAATAAAAAATTACTTTAGATTTACTGTACTGTTGAGGTGATGTATGAGGTGTAACGATGGCAAACCCTCCAAAAAAAAGTATTTAAATTTTTAAGTGTTTTTTCCGAAATGAATTTTCGAATTTTCGAATTTTTCCTGAAATGAATTTTCGAATTTCGAATTTAATTATCAAATTTTCGAATTTTCGAATCTTTTTTGGCAATTTTCGAATTTTTTTGGCTATTTTTCGAATTTTTTCAAATAATTTTTGAATTTTTTTGTAAAAATATTGAATCTGAAGTTTTGAATGAAGAATTTGGACTGTTTTGGAAGTGGCTATACTCGGCAGATGTGATACTCTACAAATAATAATACATATGATTTATGTCTTCGGCTGGCAGACAGCCAACCGAAAACTTGTGAACCGACTCCCCACTCCACTCCACTTCATCCCAACTCTGAACCGGTTCAGTGAGCTGTAAGTTCACTGCCAACTGTGGTTATGACGTCATGATGGAGTGTTACCTCCAGAAAAATGTACAGTGGAATGTCGCCTGAGTATAGTGCACTGAGCGTACTCAGTGCATACAGTGCTAACTTCACAAGATACAGGTAAATACTTTACAAACCACTCTTCTTTGATAATATCTTTGATCACATCTCTTTTATACTCCAGTAACATTACACCCTGCACGTGTGGTTCCTGCTGGAAGCATGCCAAATATTTTTCTATGCATGTGATTTTTATAAAAAGTTGAAAGAATTCATCTCAGTTATAACGTGATACATTAACTTATTCACAACAAGGATTTTTTCATATCTTATACAAAAAAGCAGGCTTTATGATTATTGGCACACTTCCAGCGTGAGACATAAATCAGTATGACGGCAGAGTATCATGTTCACCGAGTATACTTATAAATATGTGCAGTTCCTATGGGCCGTCCCAGACACCTGTAAAATGCTCTGTGAAATGTCAAATGTTATGCAAAGTGTCTAAAGTCATGGAAATGCTGTGGAAAATTGCAAATATGTTAACCATTTTCCCGGGAATTTTCATAACTTTTGACACTTGCATGACATTCCACATTTTACAGGGCATTTTACATTTCAACGTTTTTGGACGTTTTTTTTGTTTTGTTTCGCTTTTTCATACGCACCGCGTACCAATTGACAGTTTATTGAGCACGTTGAACTTAAGAGTTTGTTTTGTTGCCTTGAATTCCCTGAAAAATTCGAAAAGTATTTTCGAATTTTTGAATTTTCGAATTTTCGAATTTTTTGAAAAATAAATCGATTTTTAAGTGTTTTTTCTAGGGGTGAAATAAAAATTCGAAAATTATGAAAAAATTAGAAAATTCGAAAATGTTTTCGAATTTTCGAATTTTTTGTTGCCATCGTTAATGAGGTGAGTAAAAAACAATTAGGTACTTGACATTTACGTACATTTACTTTGTAAAAATTTCAGTAATTTTAACAACTGTGCTACACAACGGAGTAATTTTTAACAACTGTGCCACTTTTTAATACATTTTTCCCACTTTCAGAATTGTCACGAAGCAATGACAGCGTCACGTAAAGCGAGCGGCGCGGGCGGCTGCGACATGAGCGTGGACTTGGAGCAGGGCGTCGTGCTGGCGGCACTGCTCCTCCTTAGCAGGTGCGGCCGCGCAGCTGCACAGGGGAACACGAGCAATACAAGCACGCACAGCAGCGCGTCAACGTCTGGTACGTCGCTTCGCGTGGCGTGTCATGTCAAGTGAAGTTTTGATCGTATTGTGGAGGGTTGGGAACCCGACCCGACCCGATCCGAACGTGATACCCGGAACGGAACACTTATTGGAACCGAACCTGATACCTGAACCCGACACCTGCGAAACTTTCTCAATTTCCCGCCCCTACAATTGTATACATTGAAAATCCTAACTTAGCCCCCTCCCTGTTGAGTAGTTCCATCCAACTAGAGTGTAATTTTTGTAAACACCTTCCCGGTCACGTCCGGCACCCTATTTTTGATCTCACTTGTGACACCCTATCTCCAGTTCTAGGGCGCGCCAGAAGCTGAAACTTGGGGGAGGTATTGGTGCAACCCCCCTCTACTTCGCATGAATTTGGGAATTCGCGGAGACCCCTCAGGGTGGGTCGCCCCAAGTGCAATTTTGGCTTTTATGGTGTCCCACAGCAGGTTCGGCATCCGCTGATTTCTGAGCTGTGGGAGGGGTTTAAATCTAAAATTTTCGGGATGTGTTACCAACACCACTCCCCTATGTGAGGTAAATGTGAAAAAAATCTAAAAAATTATATTATTCTCTAAAAAAACCACTCCCCAATAGAAGGATGACAAAAAATTCACTTTTTGCAACTTTTTATTAGACACTTGAAGAGCTGGTTTACGATACGTTAAAGGGGACGGTTTGATGTTTTAAGTTATGTTAAGAACCATAGCTCTAAAATGCATTTATTGCAAAATTTACTTGGGGGGAATTTCAAAGTGTAAATTTTGTAAATTTTTGTTCCTGCAATGATGTCATTATGATGTCATACAATTCACCCTAAGTAAATTTTGCAATGCTGGCATTTTAGAGGTATGGTTCTTTACAAAACTTTAAACATCAAACCCTTCCCTTTAAAGTATTGTAAACCATCTCTTCGAGTGTCTAATAAAACAGTTCCAAAAAGTGAGTTTTTGTCATTCATTTATTGGGGAGTGGTGTTTTTTTGGAGAATAAGCAAATTTTTGGGAAATTTTCACATTAATCTCACATTATTGAATAGTGTATAGTAGGTGAGTGGTGTTGGTAACATAACCCCAAAATTTTAGATTTATACCCCTCCCACAGCTCAGAAATCAGCGGGTGCGGGACCTGCTGTGGGACACCAAAAAAGCCAAATAAAAGTTTACACTTAGGGCGACCCACCCTGAGAGGGGTCGCCGCGACCCCCCAATTCATGCGAAGTAGAGGGGGGTTGCGCCAATATCTCCCCCAGGTTTCAGCCTCTGGGGCGCCCTAGAACTGGGGATAGCATGTAAGAAGTAAAATCAAAAAATGGGTGCCGGACGTGACCGGGAAGGTGTTTATTTTCCACATCGCTTTCCTGCGGGAAATTTGTTTTACATTTCCGTTTTCCGTTTCCGGCAGCTGAAAAAGTGCCGTTTCAATCAAACAACTGCAACACAGGCGTGCCAGCAAATTGTGAGCCGCTCAGCCGGGAACCGAACCGCTGCTTCGCGGTCATGCCGCGTGATGGTCGTTTCCGGGGATCGGAGGCCGAGACCTACTGCACAGAAAATGCTGGCACATTGCCAATTTTGGACCATTATAGTGCAGTGGGCGACATTGACAAACTGCTATTGAATAACACATCATGGTTATCCAGAGCATCCTGGTGCCATTCTCAGATACAGTAAATGTCCTGTAAAATGCCAAATTCAAAACGTCAAATTCATGTCAATTTCAAATTCACAGTGTCAAAACTAATATAGGCAAATTTTCATGAGCTATGCTAAATGTCCAGTAAAAATATAAATGCAACTTTACATGATATTTGACACTATACATGACATTTCACACTTTGCGAGACATTTTACAGGGTCTGAGGGTGGCACCAGGTGGGGAAGAATCTGGGTAGATGGGCATT
>CAXIWS010000403.1:0-11664 GCA_964036195.1 Sphaerolaimus hirsutus
GTGTCAAAATGGAGTGCATATTTGAAATCGCTACAATCAGAAACCCACAAATGCATCATTTTATGATTTGAAAGTTTTTGGCTTAGGGGGTTCATTTTTATGGTTATGGTAATGTAGTGTGAAAATGAAGTGCATATTTCAAATGAGTGAAATCAGAAACCTGAAAATTTATGATTTCACAAATTGAAAGTTTTTGGCTCCAGAGGTTCATTTTCAGGGTTATGGTTATGTAGTTTTCAGGGTTTTGTAGTGTCAAAATGGATTGCATATTTCAAATCAGTGCAATTAGAAACCCACATCAAATCATTTCACAATTTCTAATTTTTTAAGCCCTGGGCATATTTGAAATTGCTACACTCAGAAACCCACAAATCCATCATTTTATGGTTTGAAAGTTTTTGGCCCAGGGGGTTCATTTTTAGGGTTATGGTAATGTAGTGTCAAAATGAAGTGCATATTTCAAATGAGTGCTTTCAGAAACCCGAAAATGCATCATTTCTCAAATTGAAAGTATTTGGCCCCATGGGTTCATTTTTAGGGTTATGGTAATGTAGTGTCAAAATGGAGTGCATATATCAAATTGGTGCAATCAGAGACCCAAATTTGAAATCAGTGCAATCAGAAACCCAAAAATGAATGATTTCACAAATTGAAAGTTTTTGGCTCCAGAGGTTCATTTTCAGGGTTATGGTTATGTAGTTTTCAGGGTTATGTAGTGTCAAAACAGAGTGCATATTTCAAATCAGTGCAATTAGAAACCCACATTGAATCATTTCACAATTTCTAATTTTTTAAGCCCTGGGCATATTTGAAATCGCTACACTCAGAAACCCACAAATCCATCATTTTATGGTTTGAAAGTTTTTGGCCCAGGGGGTTCATTTTAGGGTTATGGTTATGTAGTGTCAAAATGAAGTGCATATTTCAAATGAGTGCAATCAGAAACCCGAAAGTGCATCATTTCTCAAATTGAAAGTATTTAACCCCATGGGTCCATTTTGAGGGTTATGGTAATGTAGTGTCAAAATGGAGTGCATGTATCAAATCAGTGCAATCAGAAACCCAAATTTGAAATCAGTGCAATCAGAAACCCAAAAATGCATCATTTCACAAATTGAAAGTTTTTGGCCCCAGTGGTTCATTTTCAGGGTTATGGTAATGTAGTGTCAAAATGAAGATCATATTTCAAATGAGTGCAATCAGAAACCCAAAAATGCATCATTTCTCAAATTGAAAGTATTTGGCCCCATGGGTTCATTAACGGGTTATGGTAATGTAGTGTCAATGGAGTGCATATATCAAATCAGTGCAATCAGAAACCTAAATTTGAAATCAGTGCAATCAGAAACCCAAAAATGCATCATTTCTCAAATTGAAAGTATTTGGCCCCATGGGTTCATTAACGGGTTATGGTAATGTAGTGTCAATGGAGTGCATATATCAAATCAGTGCAATCAGAAACCTAAATTTGAAATCAGTGCAATCAGAAACCCAAAATTGCATCATTTCACAAATTGAAAGTTTTTGGCCCCAGTGGTTCATTTTCAGGGTTATGGTAATGTAGTGTCAAAATGGAGTGCATTATATATCAAATCAGTGCAATTAGAAACCCACAATGCATCATTTCACAATTTGAAAGTTTTGGCCCCATTTTGGGTTCAATTTCAGGGTTATTGTAATGTACTGTCAGAATGGAGTGCATATTTCAAATCATTGTAATCAGTAACCCACAAATGCATTATATCACAATTTATATTTTTTAGCCCCGGGGGCCTCACTTAAGGATTATGGTAATGTTATTGTAAACTCCCATAAACTCAGCCCCTAATTTGGCAAACACCCATCAACTCAACTCCCATAAACTCGGCCTCTAATTTGTGAACTTGTGTCAACAGCCCCTTATTTTTAAACTTCTGTCAACTCAACCCTAATTTATAAACACCCATCAACTCAACCCTGAATTGTAAACTCAGCCCCTAAAAACTCAAGTCAACCCCCTATACATGTGCAATTGCATTCTTGGGAAGCAACTTTGCCATCTACTAACCCTGTTTGTCAAGATTGTGGATCGTGTTTGTAAAGGGCATTTGTACTAATAAATAGTGACTGCATTGTGTGCAAAAACACACACGAATTGGGCACAATGAGGCCTGTGATTGTGCGTCCTATCTTTTACATTAGGCATACCTAGCACGCAATTCTTTCACAATTGTATATGTTTTGATGGAAAGAAGATGGAACTTTGAAGCGCTATAACTTTTGATTGTAAAGAGATATTGAATAATTTCTTTTTCCATATGAATTCTCTCTGTCTAAAGTATGCTATAGCATGTTCACCAATAAATTTTTCATTTTACAAATACCAGTCAAAATCAGCATAAGGAATTTAGACATCACTGATAAGTTTGAAGTGGTATAACTTTTAATTCGAGCAAGACATTGAAATAATTTTTATGCCAGATGTTGTATTTTTGTCCAAAGTATATGATAGCATGTCAAAAAATTTCTCTTTTTTGTGTTGAAAAACCGTGTCAAATCAGCATACGGAATTTATACATCACTAATCTGACGTCAAAAATGGAACCTTCAGGTGTCCCCATCATTTTAAGCATTTGGTCCAAATTGGCCCAGAAAAGGCCATGTTTTAAAGCTTCAAATACAATCATCCTGATTGGCGATTTTTGTATCATCGACCACCTATTTATAGACCCTCCTTATCTCGGAACTGAGGGATTATTCAAGCAAACAAAATTTTTGAGTAGTAGCACTAACCTCCAATGCCAACATACTCGAGTGGCATCAAAATTGGGCAAGGGACAAAAAACTGGGAAGCAACAAAAGTGTGGTGGAGCCCCAGCAGCCAGCCCCCTGTTTCTCTAAGGTGAAAAGTCTCAACTATTCTATTTACACAGAAGTGTTATATAAAACAATATTTAAATGAAATAATCCGTGTAGAATGAAAGGAAGGTTCGTTTCGGTAAGGAACTCTGAACTCTATTTTGCAAAAAGAAAGGATACAATCCAGATATCAATCTTCAGTTTAGGGTCACGTCAATTAGGGTCACACGAGACCAGTTTTTCGGACCGGGACCAGAAATTGTGTTTTGTCGGGACAGGGACCGGGGCTGGGTGATCTGGACCGGGACATAGACTGGGTGGTCGGGACTGGGACCGGGATCGGTGCTGGGACTGGCTGATCGGAACTGGGACTGGGACAGGTTGGTCGGGACCGGGACCGGTACCGATAAAAAATTTTAAATTTCAATTTAAAAAAAATTAATGGTAGTACCGGGACTGGGACCGTCACTGGGACTAAGTGCTCGGGACCCGGTCAGAATTTCTTTTCTTGGGACCGGGACCGGGACACGGACCGCCCCAGTATACTCCGGTTACTTTACACCCTGCACGCGTGGTTCCCGCTGGAAGTGTGCCAACGATGGTTAACGCGTCTGAGTTTCATAAAAAGATGACAAAATTGATTGTTCTGGGAGATAAACATTCACATCGATGAATTTTGTTCATATTTTTACGGAAATCGCATGATTTAATAATCATTGGCACGCTTCCAACACGAGACATAAATCAGTGCGAGGGCAGAGTATCACGTACGCCGAGTATACCGGAAATTCGCAGAATCATCTACCGGGACCACGGTCCCGTTTGAACCCTATAACTAATAAAATGAACTATCTAATACAATTTCCATACAACTTACCTAGTCTGCAAACCAAGGCAAGGAAACACTGAAGCATGAAGCAAGTGCACCTGTGCATAATATCCCTGTTAGCATCACACTTCACATCAAATGGTCAGTGTGTGGCTGTTAGCATTTTTCCACATCTACATAGTTGAGCAAAACCAATCAATTCAGGTATAGTCATTGACACTGAGTACCCATGTGTGAATTGGGAGGCAAACGTAAGGAAGGTCATATATTCGCACGGCTTCTGCTGGCTGAGCACCAGCAACTTTGACACCTGGTCCAACCACTACAATGCCAGCGGTGAGCCAGTTGCGAATTGCTCTGCAAATGGTGTGACCAAACATGGTTGTCTGAACGCTAAATGTGCTCAAATGTGTGCAGGCATCCATCACAGATACTTCAAGGGGCAGCTGGCTGTGCTGTCGGACCCAGACGTCAGGATGGCAGTGTGGCAAAAATTGGTGGTTGGTGTTTTAATTTTTACTTTTCTTTTTGTAAACTAGATAAATTTTAATAATAAATAATCAAGACATTCTTTAGTTATTAAAAGTTTAAAGCGGTACTCAAGTAAACTGGTTAAAGTAAAGGTGAAGTTACAGCATAATGACAAAAAAGGGTGAAACAACAAATTCAGTCTTTACAAATAGCAAATACACGAGAACGTTTAGAGATATCAATCCGTGAATTGACATGTTTAAAGCACTCATTGTCATCTATTAGTTGTCATTATTATTTGTTACTTGTTCAAAAATTATCCAAAAACCTCCAGTACTTCTCTAGGTTTTAATCTTACATAAAGATTTCACAATTTGTTGCCAACATTTTTCATTGCAGAATAGTGATGGAAAAGCGCCATGGCGCTGGCGCCTGGCGCTAGCGCCAAAGCAAAAAGCGCCATGGCGCTTTTGGCGCTTGGCGCCTTTTTGCTGTGGCGCCATTGGCGCTTGGCGCTGGGGTTTGGAAAAGCGCCATGGCGCTTTTGGCGCTTGGCGCTATGACGCCGTGGCGCCATTGGCGCTTGGCGCTAGTGTTTTAAAAAGCGCCAAAAAAGCGCCAAGAAGTACTCAAAATTCATCATTATTTTTATGCAGAAAGACTTGTCAAGTATAATTTACACGAGTATTTATACGTGCTACTGTCAGTGTATTCCCGGATCAACATACCCTATTCTTGATTACTTTTTAAACAATTTCCTTGTGATTGCATGGGTATTCAACATTTGTCCCATCTAATCCGAATTATGTAAGGCTTTATGTGACTATTAATTGGACTGGTGTAACACTCTTCACATAGGTTTTAGCTCAATCACTATACTGAGCTCGTTCCTTGCAGTTTTGTTTGAGCAGAGTCAAAGGAGGACCCTGTAAAGTGTCAAGTTGAATAATAAACATCATCCAATATTTCATAACTACAACTTTGTTAAGTGTCATGCAAAATGTCAAAAGTTGAATCAAAATTTTTTATTTTTTATTTTGATTGACATTTTACATCACATTTACTTCTTGACATTTGACTCTTGATTTTACAGGGTGTGGAATCACTTTCTGAAGCCATTCCAACAATGGCAATCCAAAATTTGAAACCTCAAAATCCTGTGTTCAAAAGTGACTAGCAAAACTTGAAACTGCAATATCCTAGTTGAAATATTGAAAGTATTCCAAAAAAAATTGAAAGCATCATTTGAAAATTTGAATATTATTTTTTGGGAAAAAATAACTAAATTCCAAAAGTAATTTTTAAAAACACCTAAAAAATCGTAGCACTTTTTACAGATGGTGTGCAATACTTAGCCCAAACACCCAGCTCCAAAATATTAAGACAACAAGAACAAAAGTGACTGCAGTTGACATGTAACTTGCGCCAAAAACAAATTAATAGCAGTGCATCAGCATGGCCGCATATATGAGAAGCAAAATTTTTTTGGCGCTGGCGCTATTGGCGCTTGGCGCCAATATCCTCTGGCGCCATTGGCGCTTGGCGCCGTGGTCTAGAAAAGCGCCATGGCGCTTTTAGCGCTTGGCGCCATTTCGCTCTGGCGCCATTGGCGCTTGGCGCTGGGGTTCGGAAAAGCGCCATGGCGCTTTTGGCGCTTGGCGCCAAAGTCCTGGCGCTTTTTCCATCACTATTGCAGAATGAATTAAATGCAGAATACATATTAAAAACAATGACTGTGCTTTGTTTGAAAAGGTTTTATACCATCTAAATACTTATATAAGACTAAAGATTCTTGTACATGGTGGTATTTGTTGCATTTTCTATGTCTGCATATGTTACAAACAACAAATAAATAATCACATTTAAAAAAATTCTGGCGAAATACTAACCCCCCTCGAAGATGGCAATATTGCAATAACAATGCATGTCACAAAAATCTCAAAATGTCAAAAACTTATGAAGTCAGTCGGTCACGTCAAAGCACACAATTGCATTTTCCCATGAAAGCCAACATTTGCCTGTTGTCCACCTGTGATGCAACAGATACACACATGTCCATGTGCCATGGCAATCTCTTTTGCATATATTAGATATTAGTTTCACATGAAAGGAAAGTTAATCCATCACGTTGAACACATGGTGACCGTATTACATAAAGTGTTTGGATTCTGCCTCAATTTTGTTTGGATTTTGCTTCATTTTTGTTTGTATTATGCTGTTTGGATTATGCGCTGTTTGGATTTTGATGCAGACTCCTCTAGCAGCCATGGCGTTATCTCGCGCTAGAGGGCGCTTGGTTGCCTTTTCGCGCCCGAGTGCCATCTTGAACCGCAGCAGTGTCAAGCGTTGGAGGGTACACCTGTGCACGTTCACGCGCTCTTGTGTACAAGTGCGCCAAATCACCAGCGTGCGCAGCTGCCGCGCTTGAAACTTGGCCCGAGGCCAAAAAAGTGTTGCGCTGCGGGTATAAGAGGGCGCCGCAACCATAGGGGATTTTGAGGGTAGCATTTTAGGGGGGGGGGGGGGTCGGCCCCCTAAAATGCTACCCTCAAAATCCCCTATGGCCGCAACTCACGGTTCTCCCGACTTTGCGATTGGAATGAAAAAGTAAAACCAGGAAAACTTGGCGCCGCTCCAACTTATCCCCCAGCCTCCACGATGGGTAGGTCCGGGTAGTTCTTTGCGCGCTTCGGACGTTATTATTCTTGGCCAACGCCGCGATCGGCAGGGCATTCTCTGACCGGCGCCACCACGACCGGGTTCGTTTCTCATCGAAGCCCTCACAGTAAAGGCGAGCGGCAGCCTTCGGGAGGCTCGCAGTAAAGGCGAGTGACAAGATTTCGGGGGGGGGGGGAGCTCGCAGCAAACACTAGTCACGGCGCTTTTCAGGGCTCGCAGTAAAGGCGGCCACTGGCTTTTTCAGAAAACTTGGCACTGGGCCAATTAGCGAGCGCAAACGCTCGCTCTCACTGTCTGCACTGCAACATTTGTGTATAAGATCTGTAATTTGTCGAGACTGAATTTGTCGTTTCACCTGTTATTTGTAACTCCAGCTTCACAACTGAGCCACAGTTACACATTTGACACGCAGACGGCACCGCGTGGCATGGATTCTGCTCAGCTGCTGTTTGTGGCTGGAAAACGAGACTTCTACAAAACTACATACTTTTATAATGAAGAGAATTACAAATATTTCCACTGGCAATCATATTTGGACAATGAAAACATACCAATCGACAGTGTGGATATGGATAATTGGTCGGACATAACTGCTGTGGCATGGGAAGCTCATTTCCACTATTTAGAGTTCAATGGGTTGAATGGCTTTCTGGACAACTTCGATGAGATTGTTAATTTACAAGGTGTTTTCCAGTATCGTGAGTTCACACTATGGTATTTTCCGAGGTTTCGGAACAGACGACCAGGGGCCAGTTCCGCAAGTGGACAAGTTAAGAGTTAATATATAAGAGTTGAGTAAAATTACAAATGGCAAGTTAAGAGTAAAGTTCAAGTTCAAGAGAAGAGTTAAAATTTAAGAGTTGATTTAAAAGTTAAGTTAAATGTTAAGAGTTGTGTGAAAGGTTAAAAGTTGAGTTAAAAATGGGTTAAGAGTTGAGAGTTGAGAAAAGGTAAAAATGAGAGTCAAAGTTGACTTAAAAGACAAATGGGGGAAAATGTAAATCAAAAAAATCAAATAAAAAATGAATTCGGATCTGGAGAGCGTTGTTTCCGATGGTGATTCCGACTCTGAGGAATTTGAGCGGAAGGCACTGATTTACCAGCTGCGTTGCAATTTCGGAACCGAAAATGAGGGCCTATTCAAAAAACGCTTCCGTCTAAACCCAACACAAGTGAACAGTGAATGCCATTTTGCAACACCGTTCCACGATTTTTTTTAGCGATAATTTTTTTAGTGATAATTTTTTTGGATATGTTATTTTTAAATGTTGTGCATTCAACATTGGCACCATGCCAGCGAACAGCTACCGTATTACCTCGAAATACTCCCAGGGGGTTTATTTTTTCGCCAGCAAAATTTGAGGGGGGGATAATTCGAGGTGGGGGTTTATTCGAGGGGGGGGTCTATTATTTCGCCAGAAATTTTCGGATATTCCCCATACGCAGACGTAGAAAAATCGAACAATCACATAGATTTATGTGTTTATAGGCATATATTACTGTTTATACACGCAAGCCCTTCCCTCACGTCACTTGATCATCACTCTAAACGTGTGTTCTGCACAACGATGGAAAAAACACAGAAATTGAACACAGAAACTCATTGAGTTTCTGTGTTTTTGTTTTACACAGAAACACGGAAACTCATAAATTTTGAAAAACTCAAAACTCAAATGAGTTTTTTTTTGGAGAACACAGAAACACAGAAACACGGAAACACAGAAAAGTTTTTTGAGTTTTTGTGTTTTTTTCAGTGAAGCAGTTGAATGCACATATCATGGTGGATTTGACAATTTAAGTTTCGACATTTACATATACCTTATTACCTTGAATTAACCCCCCTTGAATTAACTCCCCTAAAAATGAACTGGTGAAATAATAAGCCCTGCCCCCCTCGCAATACCACCCTCCGGGATGATGTACATCATGTATTTATTACTGCTAATTTGCATCGCAGCTACACATAGACTGTACTAGGTTGTGTAGTTATCTACAGGTTTATTTCAAATATATCCTGTTTGTACGCATTTATAACCTGTTTTGGGTACGTAAATGCCTACTATTTTCTATGATCCTTACAAAACTTTCTGACGAAATAATAATACACATGGGGGTATTTCAAGGTAATATGGAAGTTGTAGTTCAAATCAATTCCATAGTCTTCAATACAGTGCACATCCATTGAAGAATTTTGAAGTACTGCGTAAATTGTCGTTTCTGGGCATTTTGTTGCTGGTGTTGTGATGTTGATGTCCTCATTGTGGACATTTTTATGGAATTTTTGACACTTGAATGAATGCACAAATGTTATGTGGGGTTAAAACATGTGCAAAACCAATATTTTATAAGAAAACCACTGTTTCCAGATCGAAATGCTGTTAATCAAAAAAAATTTTTGGAAAAACTCGCATTTTTTGGAAAAAAACTCAAGTTTTTTAAAGAAAAAACTCAAAAAACTCAAGTTTTTACAAAAAACACAGAAATAAAAACAGAGTTACTCAAGTTTTTTTCAAGAAAAAAACTCAAAACACAGGTATTCATTTTTGAAAAACTCAAAACACAGAAAGTGTTTTTTTTTGGAGAACTTACCCATCGTTGGTTCTGCATTGTACAGATCACAAACTGCAGTATTTGTCATGTACGTTCACGTTACACTCAATTTTAGGGGGTATTTCGAGGGGGGGGGGTTTATTATTTCCTCAGCCGAAATTTAGGGGGGTATTTCGAGGGGGGGGGGGTTAATTCAAGGGGGGGGGGGATAATTCGAGGTAATACGGTATATCGATACCAATTTCACATTTTATTTTTTTTATTTTACCATCATTTTCCACTTGTCTCTTAACTCTCAACTCTTAACTCAACTACTCAACTTTTAACTCAACT
Source organism: Sphaerolaimus hirsutus (assembly GCA_964036195.1). NCBI lineage: Eukaryota > Metazoa > Nematoda > Chromadorea > Monhysterida > Sphaerolaimidae > Sphaerolaimus > Sphaerolaimus hirsutus. The sequence continues at coordinate 9,701 of CAXIWS010000403.1, forward strand.
CTTAAATTTTAACTTTTCTCTTAAACTTAAACTTTACTCTTAACTCGCCATTTGTAATTTTACTCAACTCTTATGTTTTAACTCTTAACTTGTCCACTTGCGGAACCGGCACATGGCAAACTTGTTGAAATAATTAAGTCATAAAATAACAGTAACATTGCAGTGGCAGGGTTTAAACAGGACCATGGTCCCAGCACTCAGTAGTGTTTATAGACATATAAAAGTGTATATGTTTACTTAAAAGTCCTGTCCTGTCCAAGTAGAACTCGTTGCTTCCCACGTGTGTTGTGCGTTACACAGATCACAAACTGTAGTATTTGTAATGTATTTACCTACATTACCTTTGTACTCAATTTCGGTTGTGGGGGTATTTCGAGGGGGGGGGTGGTTATTATTTCCCCAGCCCGCTCAGACTTGGGGGTATTTCGGGGGGGGGGGCAATTCAAGGGGGGCATAATTCGAGGTTATACGGTACACCTTTTTTCTATTTGTTGCAGGTCCATTGGCCGTAGCGACCAGCTACCGGCGGTACCCGGGTCAGTGGGCGAGCAGCTTCGCGGTCACGTCGGAGCACAGGAGCGCGTCGGCGCAGGGCACCGTGGTCCAGTGCCAGCTGCTGTGCACCCGCGCCATGACCTGCTTCGCCTTCAGCACCCTCGGCACACTCTGCAGGCTGCACCACGAAATACACAGGGTCATCCTCTACAGCACTCCCAGTGATACTGGTGCAATTTTCTATGTGACCGATTGATCCACTGCTCGGACTGATGATGTAAAATCGTGTAAATCGATGACTGATGATCTAATCATTTGATGATGATGATGACTGGGGTACATTTTCACCGCATTTTCGCATGATTTAATCAGCATTACTGTCTAGGAGAAACATCCTATTTCGTAGATAATGTAATCAAGCATAGCATTGAAAAAAACGATGGGAGATTTATATTTAAAAAATCTCAGAAAATATAAGAATGTCTGAGATTTATATTTTTTCACAATTTTCTAGATGGATTTAATACTATTTCTTTTTCAGAATATTTAAGATTTTTAAAAATATCAGAAAATCTCTCAAATTCTGATTTTTATTTTTATTTATCCTGGCGTTTTTTGAGAGAGATTTAATTGAGGCGTCTAATTCTAAAAGTCGACAAGTCCACAAAATGCGATTTGAGTAAATCACATTTTAAGTTCATTTCCAATTCTAGGTCCGTGGTGCGTGTCCAATGGGGCTCTCTCATGCTCAACATTAAGTTCCAAATGTTAACAATAAAGTGTCCAATTTTCAGCCCCTGCTCTCAACGTATAATGAAAAAATTGGGTGTCTATAAAATTCTACTCAGACAGAACAAAACCGTTTTGGGGAGGAAAATGCACTTGTCGACTTCTTGCACTCGAGAACATTTTTGTTCCCGCCGGCGTTGCGCTTGCCTTATGGGAAATTTATGGACTTGTCGACTTTTAGAATTCTGTGTCCATGATGGACTTATCACATTTCTTGTGTTTTTTCCCCATAAAATAAGGCTACGTAAGGTCGACTTGTCGACTTTTAGCCCAAAACTAAGTGGACTTGTCGACTTCTTGTCCAATTTTTTTTGCATTTATCCGAAAAATGTCAAATTTGGCACTTTGCCATATGGGCATGTGAGGTCAAAAAATTTATGAAAAATTAAGAAAAATGTGCGGGAGAAGCCCAGATGATGTTTCCAAGGCCTAACTCAAAATTTTCATATTTTGGACTTGTCGACTTTTAGAATTGGACGCCTCAATTATATTTTTGTCTTGACAGATTTTCTGACATTATATTTCATTATATTTTCTAAAAATTGACGATTTTTTTCAATGGTAATTAATCATGCACAAAAGATCAATAGGTAGATATTTTTTGTTGTCGAGATATCTGTTCTATGCAGCCTTGTGTCTTCTCCCCCAACCAAATAATTTTTATTGCTTTTTATTCATTT
>CAXIWS010000405.1:0-17133 GCA_964036195.1 Sphaerolaimus hirsutus
ATATCCAGGACTTAACACATTCCCCCTTTACTCAAGAAAAGAAAAAGATCACTTGTTATCACATGTAATCAGTATCACATGCAGGTGTAGTTGTAAATCAATGTAGTTGTGTTGATTGAATCCTTTGTCTGCTGGATCCTGAGCGGCTGGGAAATCTGCAAAAATGGGAAACCTTGGGGAATTTGCCAAAAAATTTTTAATTGAATTGGGAAGGGATAAATAAAGGACTAGATAACTATGAGAAGTCTCAGTTGGAAAGATTTCAATATACTTTATGTATTGTGCTTGAATATATTTTTATGTATTTCAATCACTGAAATTATGACTGTGAAATACTCTGGAGATGAATTAATGCCAGTGTCATCATTTTAAGCAATACTTCTGAGGTGCGGGGTGGTTGCTAGAAGTCGACCTAGTTAACTGTTTCTTTGTACTGGCATGATTCATTTATATTTAGTTTCAAGCAACATTTGTACTACTGCTACCCCTTTTTGCTGCTGATGGTATTGTATTTAAAATTTGCCATTCATAGTTTTGTCAAGTTTGCCAACCACACATTTCAGCTTCCAACTGCTGCTACCACTTTTTGACATTAAAGCATCCCCATTGACTAGCTTCTCTTCTGGGGTTATCTTCACACTTGCACTGGTGTTGGAAATCAAACTGCATTGATGCAGCACTGACACTCCTGGCATGATGTGCCTGTAGCTTTAGGCACAGTGCCTGTTCAATAAGAGCACTCAAAGTTGGGTTCCAATTTCCAATAGCTACCATTGCATTCCAAATAGTCCAAATGTGGTGCTACATACATTTTTGGAACACCATTTCTAGCCATAAATCTTGGGGTAGCCATTCAACCTATGATCAGCCAGTGTCGCACTTTACCAAGTGCGATAGGACCTCGCAACATAGTGCTGGAATTCATCACTATTTCTTGTCCAAGCCGAGTCCCAATTGCTGCACATTTGGGTCATCTGAAGCACAACAAAAGGATATTTCAAACTGCACTTACATATTTTACCATTGACCAAAAAAATATATGGGTTTGAAACAGAGTGCAATTTTTATATTTGTGTCTGAAGGGGTAGCCAGTGCAGAGCATCAAAAGCACCACATTACTGCTATTACTACTAAGAACATTACTGCTATGAGGTTTTTGTGGGTTTTCGTGGCTGATTACCATTATGGTTTTAATAGAAGAACATCATTCTATTTTTATCAACTTTTTTACCTGCTGCCCATTGAAGATGCACTTCTTTTTCAGCCATCATTGTATTTTTTTCACCCATTTTTCATTCGAACATTGAATTGAACATTTCATTTGAATTTATTTTTAAATCTAACATTATAATAACAGTTTAATATCAGAGCATCAATTCGAAGTTCTGATTCATTTGAATGCTTTGAACATTTACACCATAGATTACATTTTTGTGTTGTGGCACTCTTCCATGTAATTTCTGTCTGGGGGTCTGACTATGCCGTTGGTAATCCTCCAGGATATATATTTGCACAATCAAAGTTGAGTGCTAACAGGCAGGTGTAAACTTGTAAACAGAAACACCTAATTGTATCTCACCACATACAAATCAATAAAGTGAGATTTCAGCAACTTAACTCATTTCTTTATTCACTTCAGTATGGGAAATTTTGTTGGTTCACCATTATTTTATTGAACAATTTCTTAGTGACTTTTCATCATCCACTCATTGTGTTTTTGTTTCATGTGGCCCAATAGTAAATTAAAAGATTTTCATGTTTGTTTACTGAAAGTATTTCAGTTCTTTCAGCTTAAGGGAGTTTCAGCAAGTAGATACTTGGCAATGGCAACATTTTCAATTTATGCCTGCTTTGTGTGCAAACAATCTATTCATAGGAATCCAGGCTTCACCAGTTTAGTAAATCTATCACAATGTGCTACTTACTTTTTAAGCACACAACAACTTAGCTTCACCACTTTTTTTGAGTTCCTCATATTCCCTCTGAAGGATGTAAAAATCTACACATACCTGGAAGTATTTTGTCAACCCACTTGTGCATAGCAACTTCCACTTGATTAAGTATTGTGGTGATTGTTAGAGAAATAGACATCGTGGAGTACAGAAATAGACATCCTTTACTTGAATATTCACAGTAACTTTTATCTGGAATTGATTTTTGTGTGTGGAATACAGAAGATTGCCTATTTATATGCAGTGTTTTCTGTAGCGAAATATTGAAACATTGTGATCCAAACTTTCCCAATGACTTTATTATCAAAATGCAGATATTTGCTATTTGTTGAATCAATGTTTCATTAAACATATTTGGAATCACTGTTCTGTTCGAATCCTGATGTGGTGTGTCCCTGCAGCTCAGGATGAATGGGATTTTGATTGGTATTTTACTCATTACTGGTGTACACTTCAGAACATCTTGTGCTCTTCTCCCTGAATCTGGTATATTTACATCAAAACCTGATTCTACTGAAAACAGTAAATCAGTAGAATACCTTCCAGCAATTTCATGGGCATCTTTTAGAACCCCTATTATATTCAGCGCCAGGCAATGTTCATAACTAGATACCAAAAATGGTAGTACCATTGTCAGGACATTCTCTTTCATTTCTGCAATAATCAGAAGCATACAAGTCACAATTGACTGAAACAAAAACCATGCACTACAATTTTTGACAAATTTTTTATTCAAGTTCCACTGATAAGTTACATCATCATTCAATTGTTCTTCTTCCACACCAGAAGCTGTGGTTGTAGTTGTTTGCAAACTGTAAATGCATGGAGTAGTGACATCTGCGTTTGTGGGTGTACCCTGCATTGCCTTTTTCAGATCAGCTGTAACAGGTTTGCCTCTCTGCACCCACATGGAACTTTCTTTGGGACTTCGTAATTTTACATGTTTAGTTATGTCTGAATTATGTGCTGCCAACCAGCATGTTTGTGCTTGGTGGCCAAATTTGCTGCAATAAGTGCATTTTCTCTTAGGGAAATGATTTTTTTGAGCCCCTTTCTCAGCATCCAATTTCAGCAGCTGTGTGAATTTGTGTTTCTGATTGGGCATTTTAGTAGATCTTTGTACTGATTGGGAGATAAATTGTTTTGTTGGTTGGTAGTTGCAAAATACATATTCATCTACTCTATGCACAGCATACCCTGTTTCCATTGCTCCTTCATTTTCATTATGTTTTTGTAAAATCCTAGTGATACCAGTGGTGGCTCCATCTGGTTTTGCATGCAAAGTTTTCATGGTACTTTTTTCCATTGTATTTTTGCTTATCAGGTTACACACTGTGGAAGCATTCTTGTCAAAAGTTGAGTAGTCATGCAGCGTAGACTGTGACAACTGACAGACTTGATCTGCCAATATGCTTGCCTGCTTGTCCAATTCAGTTATCCTTGCATTTATCACTTGCAACACTGATATGTTTTTGGATGCATTATTCTGAAGTCTTACCTTAATTTCATGCAAATGTGTTGAGATCATTCTGGTTAGGTTAGCTTCCAGATTGTCAAACAAAATAGTCACTTGATCCATAGAAATAGCTGTGGGGTCAGATGACCCTGGCACTGTTGGAACTTTGTGAAAAACTGGTGGCTGTCTATCTACATTTTTGTGCTCTTTGTAAGCAAACCCATTTAGCCTCACTGTTATTACTGCTTGCTGAGCCAAAGTGGGTTCAGTATGCAATTGCATAGCATCACAAGAAGTAGCAGCATCACAATGAACAATAGCATCAAATTTATTGGCATCCTCCAGTTGTATGGAATATACATGCTTTTCATCTGCATTGCACCTGTTTGAAATTAGAGAGTTTGTGCCCTGTTGAACTAAAGAGTTAGATTCCCCCAAATAAAATCTAGATGAAATTACTGCTTGGTCAGACAGAATCTGACTTTCATCGCTGACAAGTGCAGCATCACCAGTACAGGTGCAATTAAGTACATAGCATGTACTTTCTTCTGTCATACAGGCATCACACAGGATGGCATTATCACACAGGATAGCATCGCTAATATTTGCGGCATCACCATAATAGGTGGCATCACTCATAGGAGTGGGATTCTCGCCATTTGTGGCGGCATCACAGCTAAAAGCTGTGGCATCACTAATTATTGCGGCATCACCAGATCTGGTGGTATTTAGCATATACCTTGTGGTATCTTCTGTTGAACAGGCATCACCCCATAATTTGGTGGCATTACCATTTATGGTAGCATCGTGCAATGGCACGGCATCGCTATTGGCGGCATCACTCTGGTGAGTGGTATCATCACAAATGCTGGTGGCATCGCTGGTTTTCTTTGCGGCATCACTATTTGTGGCATTACCAGGTCTGGTAGCATCACTTTGAGCAGTGGCATCACTGTGACCAGTGGCATTACCATGAATGGTAGCATCACCATGAGTGGTGGCATCACTGTGACCAGTGGCATCACCCTTATGGGTGGAAAAACTTTTTTTAGATGTCATTTACGTGCGACGTGTGTTTAAAAAGACTACAGCAGCGAGTGTTGCTCGTCCACCATGTTAAATATGAAGCTGGTGTTGTTTTCATATTTATTCGTCGTAGTGTCGCATTGTGTCTAATGCTTGCTAGTTTAAACATTATATACTTAAACAGGGGAAATGTAATGAGAATCACATATCCAGGACTTAACAAGAAGTCATGTAAAATGCCCTGGAAAATGTCCATTTTTTACTGGACGTTTGACATTTTACATGACTTTCGACACATTGATTGACATTTGACATTCTACGGACATTTTTCAGCGTCTAGGAGTGGCACCTGTGTCCTGTATACTCAATTATTCTTGGCTAAATAGTCGAAACTACTATTAAATCAGCCAAAACCCAATACGCACCAAAATATCCTTGATCCCCGAGAGCAGGTTTATTCTGCTCGCAATCCGAGTGACCGGCGGCTTTTTGTCGACATTGGCTGAAACCGGTATGACGACAACTTTTTCCAGCGATGTTGCCACGGTGCGCCAGAGTTCCTGCGCGGCAAGGTGGCATTTTTTTTGGGGGGGGGGTAAATTTGTGTTTTCCGACATTTTTCATTTCACATTTTTTGAGTCAATTGTGTTCACAAATGGCATTGACACAAATTTTACATGACGTTTGTTTGACTCTTTGTATGACATTTCACATTTTACAGTGTCCGGGTGGGAGTGAGAGTTTAACAAAAAAACACCATAAAAACCATCATCCAAGCTTAAAAGTGTCACAGAGCAACTCCAAAAACACACCTTCAACAGATATTTCAGCACAGTCTTCTCACACTGATCGTGATATTTGCTCAATTCCCCATCCAAAAACAGCATCAAAGGGTCCACAATTGAATCCGCCTCCTTAGCAGCTGTTTCAGGTGAAGAAATGGCACCTTTTATTGCGCAAAGTAGATCACCCATAGATGAGATTGCCTTGACCACTGAGGGTTCGACACTGGAATTTTAGGGGGTGGGGGTTAATTGAGGGTGTAGGTTTGAATTACATTTATACTCGGTGGATATCTCACTTAGTGTGGACACAAACTATAACCCATCTGAATAATGATTCAAAAATTATACAGTTTTTCATCATAATATTTATTTCGTTTTTACCGTGGCATAATCAATTACGAAATTCATCACAAGATTTTATTCATTATGGTAGGATCCTGCACATACTTTGCGGTCCGCAGAGTATAGCACAGGGACAGACCAAAGCATATCTACATTTACTCAAAATACCACCCACCTCTGCACGAAAACAGCGGCGACCTTCTCCAGGATGCTATTCAATTTCGTCTGCAAATCGTTCATAGCAACTTGGGCGCCAGGGTGCAGTTTCTCGGCGCCCATGACCTTGTACATTTTCTCCAAATTGACGCGCAATTGCTGCACGTTGTTCATCATGATGCAGGACAATTTGTCGTCGGTGACAAAGTCGGAGAAGTCTCGCTCGATCATCTCCGCGTAGGAGAACAGGACTTTGTCCACTGTCTGCATTTGGGGGGGGGGGTGGTATTTGAGTGGGTAGATTTTTTTGACTTTTTTAAAGTTTGTTTTTTGGCGCTTTTACAGGCACAAGATGCACTCGAAAATGTGTTTTCCCTAGCTGTGAAACAAAAATTCGAATTTTTGATTGCCATCTTTACTAATCACCAATTATCCAAAAAAAAGTTTCAAATACCCACCTTGACAAACAAGTCCATCAAATCAGCCTTAGTCTCAGCGTCATTCAAATCCACCTTCATAAGCACATCCAATGTCTGATTCAACTGCGCGAACACGTCGACCACGGAATTGCTGAACTTCGTCCGATCCGAACAACTGGGGAAGTTGTCGCTCTTGTCCCGATTGTAGGCGCCCCTCAAACAATCCATGCTAATCGTGTCGTTTTCATTCAACCACTGCAGTACGAATGGAATGAAATAGGCGGTAAACTCGGGGATGGCATCTTTGTAGTGCGGCAGATCGGCCACGTGGCTGTTGTAGACGTTTTTCACCTTGAAATACAGGTTCATGTAGTCGGCGCTCTTGCAACCGTTGTGCTCGGCGTGTTCTGAGAGTTGATCGAGGTTATTTCGTTTTGGAATTTTTACAGTTTTTATTTTCATACATTCTAATGGACATTTTTGTGACATAAATTGAATACCTAAATAAAGGCACATTGTATCCATTCGTCCGTGTTTTTATGTATGAAACAACGATACTTTCTTTGGTATTCGGTGTGTTTTCAGGTTAGAAAATACAAATTTAGCAAGCACATCAATTTCCGCACAAAATCGTAAAACTTTTTCTGAAATTATGGTGTGGTCGGTTTTTAGTTCATAAATATAATGCTACAAAACCAAGATACAAAAAAAACTGCCAGTCAAAAACCTCTATAAAATAGGGCCCACAAAAACCACACCACCAGTCAACTAACCCAGCATCGCAGTTCTCAGATCATTATTATAGCACTCCCACATGATTTGCACGGCCAGCGGGCTGACGTTCAATTGCCGCGGAAATTGCCCCAACGAGGGCGCGTCCTCTTCCACGACGGACACGATCAGGTCGGCCACCTTGTGCCAGAAGTCCATAGAGTCGAGACTTTTTGAGCCGGCTTCCGATGTTTCCACCTGGGTGAAGTTGATGGTTACCTCAGGATGTGTCAAATGTACATATTATTTTACGTATTTTACGTTTTAAGTAACTACATAGGTAGGTAAGCACACACGGCGGACTGCACGTTATACACTTTTCTGGATGAATCGCTCCACCATGACGTCACTGTTAATATCTACAATCAAAATTGTCTTAAAAATACAGAAGAGAGCGCATTTCAGACACAAAACATGAGTTATTCGTAAATATGTGACTCCGACTTTGTATTTTTTCTCTCAATATTTTTCTTTGTTGTGGTGGTGCGTTGGCACGTAAGACATAAGTGGGCTCTCTGTAGAACTATATTTCCTTAAAAACAATTTTCCTTATATTAGAATAGCGATATCACGAACCATGAGGAGTTCCCGAAAGCTCTATAATTGTCGACAATAATTTCACTTGTCTGGAATGTATTGTATCTAGACCTGAAGTGGCTTGGGCAACTCACTCAACAGTTATCGACTGCGCGCAACATACATTTAAAATGTGTCTGGTCAAGTGTCAAGTGCCACTCGCTATTAGACAGTCACTTTAAAGTGGCCACCTCCACAAAACGTGACACTTTAAACAAAGAAAACACAAACCACCCAACCCACCTGTTTAGCAAACTGCGTCGCGTACAATTCATGACAGTGCTCAAAGATATATTGATACGCGGTGTGCATACAGGCGGTGGCGCACTTGCGGACTATCGGAGACGCGGCAGCGGATTTGTGCGACAGCTCCATTTCGATGAACGTGTTGGCGGTGGATCGGATGCCGAAGTCGCGCAGGGACAACGGTTTGGCTTGGTTGATGGGCGGAATTCTTCCAAGCAAAGAGCACAGATTGTAGAATGGTGGATTGGTTTGTGCAGTTTAAATAATGTGTTCAGCTTTTGTGTGATACTGCCGAATTTGTCAATTTTACTTCAACTGATTTCATTGACTCTCTTTTATAGCATTCGAAATTGCTTTGAAGTGGCCAATGCGTCATGTCCGTTTATTCTTCAGACAGAGTTATCTAGAAGATAGTCGAAGTGCTTAGTAAAATATTATCTGGCGGTGTCCCGAAGATATTGAAAGCATATAATACAGAGTTGCAAACGTATTTATTAATACCTAAAATACCAGGGTATTTGAGTAATTACCTATACTTACGCTTACACTTTGTGCTTATGCTTTCACTTATACTTATACTCATGCATACTTACTTATGCTTTCACAAAATACCCCCATGACTTTGTCAGATATTTTACGTTTTTACTAATTTTACTACTTTCCGTTTTTACCACAAAAATACGCCACTCGTCGAGTTTTGCCGCGGCGGAGAATTGCAAATTCCGGTCCCTTTGCGCTTCCACTTGCGTGCTTAATTAAATAAATAATTGGTTTTTATGGTACGGGGATGTTCACACGCAAATCAGGAACGGCGCCAGTACCCCTTGGGGTCCTGACAGTTCCTGAGGACGGACACGGCAACTTACCACTCCCTTTCGTAACTGCTGCCAGCGGTTTTACTTCGATTAATTGTTAAAAGCCGTAATTAATGCAAAGCCGAAATTAATAAAATTCAAATTAAAATTCAAGCAGTTAGTATGCTTCAGGGGGACCAAGTTGGGTTCACGGGAAACTTTATTTTAGCGATGTAGTCAGAGTCAATTTCACAATAGCTCAAGTGAGTCGTATAGCCTCTAGTGGGTGAAAAAATGTAAAATCAGCGCGTTTTATAATCACCAAAAACCTACCATAAACGAAACGAATACTAAATCAAAGACACAACAATTAACCGTAATAAGCGAATTAATAAGGCAAATTCAATGATCACTGGAAAACCGTAAACATAGCGTACGAGGCACAAGTAAATTAATTCAATGCGGGAAAAATAACTAATTAATCGAACGGGTGCAAACGTAATTTAAATCAAGCGTAAAGTAACTGTGGTTATCACTGACGTAATTAAAATGCAATTCATCTCAAAGGTGAGTGTCGTAAACTGGGTTTTATTCAGAGGTTACGGTACAAATTAGAGCAGGTGGTGTGACACGTGTTATCAACCTGCGCCCCTTTCGGTGAAAAATATTTTTATAGCGCGCCCGACCAAGGCCACAGAAAGAACGCTCATTTGCAGGGTTTGTTCAAGGTTATTGCATTGCCGGGTAAGGGTTGGAACTTTGGGACTAAACACACGCCACAAAACACTAGCACTTGTGAGTTCACCAATCACCCTAGGTGATGGGAATAATTAATTGGCACTACTGTGCTCTTCACTATAAACTGTGCTCTGCACGTGTCTTGCAGTCGCATGCCGACAATAATTGCCGTTTGCCACTTTTCCACCCATTACCTAGTCCTAAGTAAAAAGCACTTGGTCGGGGAATTTTCTGAATGTTATCTATCGGGGCGTCTAAGCATTTAACAGAGTCAACACCTGTTAGCTTAACCAGAAACATTAAAGTCTTTCTAACCCATTCCCAGACACTGCACCCTTTTAATCAAAAATGTAAACTTGATGAAAGTCTAATAATTATAACGCTCGAAAGTACATATTGGGAAATGCACAAGAAAAACGGAAGTATTCACTTAATTAACTCAAAATGCGGGTAACTTAGTTAGCTTAATTAATGAATCACTAAAATAGAAATTAAAAATTAGCGTCACACGGGAAATAATTAAATAATTAACGGAAAAGAACCAATTAATAAATTCATGGCCGCAGTAGTGTCCATTCGGGCGTACCGTCCTGGGGCTGCGGCTTCGTTGGCGGATTTGCAGTGCACAGCGAACCGCACGTTCACTGTGACTTCCCTGTGCACCGCGGGTCGTCATTCGGTCGCACATGGTCGTTCTCGAGTCGTCGGAGTGTCTGCGCAAAATTGTCGTTACGTTTTTACGCATGATTAGTTAGCCATATTTCTACCTACAATCCCACCAGCCATTAATTTTTTACCTCCGGGCTAAAAACGACATGTTCAGAAAAAGTGTTTTGCGCCGTTTTTTGATTATTCAAAAATCATGCCTTCTCTGCATTTTTCGGTGGACGGCTGTGGCAGTCACATGCCCTGGGGGTGCAAATATGGCTCGTCTTCATTTGAATTATGGCATCAGCTTTCTGCCGTGCCGGCTTTTTGTGCTCGAAACTTCGAAATTTTGGTTCCCGCTCAGGGCTCGATGTGAGAAAAAGTTTTTTCTTTTTTGATTTTGGATACTAATTAATCAGACTACTAATCTGTATTATTTCACAGCATCGTGCCACTGTTGGATGGGCAGTTTGGGATCAACATTCAAATTACCTGCTCGACCGACATGTCGCAGTCCGTGCGTGTGAAAATTGATCGTCGACAAGATTTTCTAGTTGTTTTCATGGAATATTAACAAGTATGTTTTTTTGTTTGCTGACTATTTTTTGTTACAGAGTTGTCTGTTTCTCCTGATGACAAAAAGTTGTGCATGAATTATTACATTGAAACTTTGATAACTGGTTTTTTGACAAAAATTGTTTCGTATCAATTTTCACAATTACCATTTTCCATGTGGTGTTCTACCTGTTGCGCTGGAGCTTCCTCCGGTGGCAGTGGGATGGCCTCGACCGCGTCGTGGTGCTCGGGCGGCGGCGAGGGGGGCTCGGCTACGTTCTGCAGTGCCATGGCCGCCATGTCGTTGCTAATGGGGGAATATTCTTCATTAGGGCGGTAAACTGGTTCGACAACGGGCACCACTTCCTCCAACACCGGCACACCCTCCTCCCGCGCGTCTGCGGAGGAGTCAGAGCCCGCTGTGGCGGTTTCAATGTCAGACAAACATTCCGCCTGCAGTTCTTCTTCGAGGGCCGGGTATCTGTCCGGTCCGACTAGTTCTTTCAAGTCGGCCCGCGGGCGCCATTCCGGAGGCCAAAATCCCAACACGTTTCCCCAAATTTGGCCTGACTCGTAAGAGTAAATCCGGTCGGCTTTGTGCTCGACCGTTAGAAACCGGTGGAAAAAGGTTGACCACAACATGGTCTCGGCGTTGGCCACCACGATGCGCACACATTTGGCGCGGGAGGTGGCTACGTTTCCCCGGGGCAACTCCGCTACAAATCCAACTCTACCGTACGCCTTCTTGGGATCGGCATCCAGCTGGGCGGAGTCGGTAGGCGGGCTGCCGCGCACGCAGGAAACGATGACCACTTCCGCTTCACGGGCCTGTGCCTTGTCGGCAGTGATCACGCGGGTGGCCCAGTAAGCCGCGTCGTGTTCTGTATGGGCTACTAGTCGACTGATTAGGGCGCGCGCCTGCGCCGCATAAAAACAGACAATTAGCAAACTAGCGGGATCTGTAAGATCTGCCCAGGGCAGGGTGGGATCTTCTTTCACTGTGGCCACGAGGTAGTCGTACAGGTGCAGGATGATGCGCAGCTCCTTTTTGTTGATTATGGACATGCCTTCTTTCGATTCGCAGCCCTGGTGCACCAGCGTCGATGACAGCATGACGCCATCCTCGAAGTCGCCAGGCGCGGGCAACATGGTGGCGCCGTGCGCTGCAGTGTCGTTGTAGGCGCGTAGCAGTCCATTGTACGCCGCCACGGAGTTGGCCTGAATGAGCTGGCGATGCCCGCGGAACACTGTTTCCAAGTGAACCACGGGACATAGTTGGTACTGTGTGAGCCTATCAATGAGGGTGGGGTCGGGTTTCAGGACAGGCTCCACCCAGTCTTGCACGCGAATCATACGCGTCAATTGTTTACTGTCTCCAAATAGAAGCAACATGCCGTTCACTGGGAGCTGAGCCGCCTGAGCCACGCTAATTACTGCAGCGTCAGACGCCAAAGACGCTTCGTCAATAATTACCGCGCACGCAGTCACACTTTTTATACGGGCGTCGTGGGCGGAGTCCAAAGTGACATGGATTTGACCGGGCTGCACCACCTCCAAGAACACCCGGTGCAGCCTGACCGTAGCCCTGACATATTTAGACAGCGCCCTACGCAGCACCTTACCCCAAAATCCCTGATCAGCTAAACTAGCCTCACCAGCCCGGGCGCCCGCCACGCCTGCCTCGAAGTCATCGAATGGCTGCTCGTCTCCATCGTCGGCGGTGAGAAATGGCACTTGTTCGGTCAGCTGCGCGCGTATGACGGCGTCGTCCGTGCAGTTGTTGATGATTTCGTCCACCAGTTCGTAGTCCTTCTTGGCGCCGTCGTACTTTTCCAGCGCTGCCGTCCATTCGGGGCTGAGGCGGACGATGTTGTGGCCGGTTCGCTGTGCTAGGGTGTGCAGGGTTGGCAATTGGGTCGCGGGGGTGGTGTTATAAGTGGGGTCAGTTTCCCACATGGGACTCAAAACGCGCACCGGAAATGCCGCTCTTAATTTCAAAAATTCTTCAAAACCCTCCAGTTTTTGCATTTCAGAAAATGGCGTATCAGCCATGGCGGTCCATTTCGCGCGTTCCCGTAATAAAACTTCTAAAGCCCCAAAAATATCCCGCTGCCCTAATTTATTCAGGTTGGTCAGGGCCCTGCGCGCGCCTTCGTCGGCCGCCGAGTTGACCGTGCACGTGATGAGCGTCGAATGATATTTGGCGTTCGGCTGCTTGTCCGATGGCAAGTCGGAGCCCGCGCGCACCCTGGGTCTCGAGTTATAATAGTTATAGCCGCGTGAGCACACATACGCCAGTTGATTTTGTGTGGTCGTCTTCCCGGACCCGAAAGGCGAGTCACACATAATCAAAAGGGGTTTGCGCATTCGCACGGCTGTGATCACAGCTCCTAAAACTTCTACCTGCCCCTGCTGCGGCAAAAACTCACCTAATTTGGCCTGAATCATTTGTTCGTTTTTTCCTCTGAACAATGATTCGTACAACTCAGTAGCCTCGCGGCTAATGAGCGCCCAGTCAGTTTCGTCATCCAGCAGACGCAAATTCAATATCACAGCTAATTGGATTTGCGCCTCCAGGGTGAGTACTTTTGACCCCTGGACCACTTTTGGCACCCAGCCGACCGGCGCTTTGTTCAGGGCGGCTTGCAGTGATCGCATGGTTCGGTCGTAATTGGGCGAGTCGTTCGAGCCGCGCACCATGTATCTTCCACTCTCCAGGGTTTGGGGCAGCGCTGATTGCGACGCCGCCATGTCCAACTTCGCACGCAGCCTTGTAGTGGTTGGCTCTGATTCCACGCTGGTAATTCTAACTGATAGATTGGGGCTGCCCGCCGCTGGTTTGTCTTCGTCCGGTCTGGCCAGCACCAAGCTCAACACCGACATGGGCGTCGCCTGGTTCAACAGCTGTGTCTGCGTGTTCACCTGCTCCAGCAAACGCACGCGCTGCTCTTCTGGTCCTTCGAAAGTGTCAGCTTGCAACTCTTCTGGGTCCGGGCGGCGCACCATAATATCGCATGCAGTGCCCTGCGGCGTGTGCTCCCAGGACACATGCGCGCACACGTCCGTCGCGCGTTTCGCCCGAAATCGCAAAAATGACTCGTTATAGCAGTGAGCCGCTGCTAAAATGCCCAATTTATACCTGAGAAACGAGTCCATGTTGTCTCTGTTCTCTGTGTCTGGCTGGATGCCCGATGTGCTGATATCCTCGGCCGTGGCGACCTGCAGCCCGTACGCATGGCCGTAGAATTCGTCGCCGAACACGCCCAAATCGTTTAGGTCGTGATATTCGACGTGGGCCAGCCCCAACTGCCCAGCACTCAAATTTTCCACTCTGCTGTCACTCACATACTCTCTGTGCAAAATGACCAACTTTTCCGGCCCGGCATCACCTCGCTCCGCCGCGCCCAGCGGTTCCAGATTCTTGTAATTCGACGGCGTGAAGGCCGCTCGCAGCCGCGCTGTTTTCCAGTCGCTCGTGTAGGGCTGGTAGCCGGAAGTGTCGCCGCGCGTCAATGTACGTGCCGCTTGAGTGACGCGCCGCGTGCCCTGCGTACTCACGACCACGGGGGCGGCAACGTTTAAGGGGCACTTTGTCTGATTACCCCATATCGCGACACCGGTAAACTCCCAGTACCGGGGATTTTCTATTTTTTGTGCGATTGCGGTCGCCGAGAAACGCATCCCGTGGCGCACTAGGGGCAGGAACATCGAGGGGTGTTGTTTCTGAATTCTTGCGCACAAATCCACCAGCTGGGTGGTCCGTTTGTCCCTAGCCGCCTTGGCCCGCTTATTCGAATAATAAAAATACGGATAAGCCTCATCCGCATTCACCCACTGCTCGTTTTCGCTGAGTATCGCCATCGTCTGCTCAGAAATTCTCACATGGCACTGATACTCAACATGCCCGTCGGCGCCCGAGTCAATATACACCCTATCTACCCAACCTTCGAATTTCCCTCTGCTGGGGTAGATTTCCGGTCCATTTTGCATCTGCTGCGCGCGGTAGAGTTGTCGCGGGGGAATGGTTCCGCCGCCGCAGGCACCATGTGTATTTGTCTCCTTGGATTTAATGGGCGGGGCGTCTGCACCTTCAAATGGGCGTTTGCGAGAGGCCGAAGCCATTATAATTATAATGTGATAAAATAATTAATTGCGAAGTTTTGTGAACGGGGAAAGTAATAAGAACTCGTGCGGTCCAGTTGCCCGTGGGCAAAAGGGGTGCACGAGCTTCCTAAAAACACACACACACCTCACACACACTTCATACCTGTTGTACCTGGCTTCGTGCTGTTTGACGCGACGGCGATGATCGTAACGGCCAATTAATCAGCTAATTAATCAATTTTAGTCGTCGCCGTATAATTCACTGTAAGAAGGGGGGATTAAATATTCACTGGTTGCCTTGCAACGATCTGCATGAACTACATAAATTTTCTTATTAATATTGTTGAATAAAGTCACTAATGGGTGGGCATAATCAATGCACTCATACGGGCCGATAAAGCGAGGCGCGAATTTCTTACTGGGGCCCGTCAACTGAGTAATACGCGGCGTGTATACGCGTACCGCTTGCCCGCGTTGCACATTCAATCGGCGCGCACGGCGATTGGCGTAAAATTGCTCCTTTTGCTGCGCCTTTGCTAAAGCGGTATGCGCTGCTTCGCGTGCTGTGGTCAGACGCGCGCCTAATTCATTTATAAGAGCGCGCTTATGCGGCAATGAGGGCAATGCCTCGTTGTCAGGGGGAGGCTCGATCATTCGCTCCCACATGGACGCAGCAGGCTTGCCAAATAGCAACGCATAGGGGGTGGTTTGCAAGGAAGGGTGTTTCGATGTATTGTACGCGTGTACAGCGGCGCCTAAATGTATGTCCCAATCGTCATGTGTACGATTTACGTAGTGTGATACTATTTCCATCAGAACACCATTCCTACGTTCCACCATTCCATTGCTCTTGGGGGTGTACGCAAATGATGTATGTTGGGTCGCGTTCAAATATTGTAGAAGCTTGGCAAAAGTGCCCTCGGTAAAGCTAGGGGCGTTATCACTGAGTATAATGGCCGGCACACTAAATATGGGCAAAATGTGCAACAGAAATGCAAATGATACTGTGTCTTGTTTTATGTCGGGAACGGGCACAGCAATTCCAAAACGCGTGCACTGATCAACAAATACTAACACATGTCGGTTTCTGCGTTTCGTGGTTAGTAAAGGTCCTATTGCGTCTACCGCTATCACATCACCTGGCCTTTTGGCTACCTGGCGGCACACCATTTGAGTTCGCATTGCCGCTCTGAGACCTTTCTTGGCGTTGCACGAAGGGCAGGTGGCAACCCAGCGCGCACTTTCTGGCCGCATTCCTGGAAACCACGCGAATTCCTGCAACCTTTCGAATGTTTTTATTATTCCTAAATGGCCCGCCGTAGGGTGATTGTGAGCTAATTCTAACACGAATGGAACTAATTCCGATGGAATACATACGGGGTCGTATAATTGTATACCTGGTATCTGGGACGTTCCCGCTTGGCGACGTAATAAACCGTATTGGTCAATAAAATACGGCGCGGCGCTGTAAAAATTATCTGCGCGACACACTTCTATAGTTGTAGCTATGTATGGTTCTTCTGCTTGTAGTCGCTTCAATTTGTCAACCGAAGTCATTGGAGGTAGTGCCATGATTGTACTGCGCTTAGTTGCACTCGTCAAACCCGGAACAACTTCATTTCCGGCTCCTGAACCACCAGCCATTGTTCCGGTTCCAGGCGCTTCCGCATTCCGCTGCCGCTCTCGCAGCCCGGGTGACTCCGCCTCTTTTCGCCCGCGCGTCCGGTCGCTGATTGGTCGCAGTAACTCCGCCTCCTCGTTTACGCTGATTGGCTGGTACGCTGTCCTGCTTGCCGCAGCTACCGTAACCTGCCTATCGTGCGGGATAGCGATTTCACGGCACGTAACTTGTGCGAACTGCTCAAAGGCCTCGTCCAGGTCCTTTTTCTCGTCGAATACCACTGGTGCGTCTTGCCTTCTGGATAATGCATCTGCTAATTCGTTGCTTTTTCCCCGCAAATGCTTGAACGTGATTTGGTACGGCGTAATTGCTAAAGCGAACTTGTGCAGCATGGCGTGCGGGGTAGTCTCTAAATTAGGATTCTTTACCCACGAAATACTCTTGGCGTCAGTCCAGACTTCAAAGGGCCGTCCCGCCAGATAACAATGCCAGTTACGTATGCTTTCGTAGATTGCACACGCTTCCAGGGAAATCGCTGGCCATTTGCTTTGGGTTGCTCCTAACTTCCGGCTGTAAAAGGCACATGCATGTAGTATTTTCTCGTCCTCTGCTCGTTGTGCTAACACGCCTGCAACAGCAATTTTAGAGGCATCCGTGATAATTATAAACATTCGTTTGGGATCGGGAAACTGCAGACATGGGCTTCCTAATAATGCTTCCTTGAGCTTATGGAAAGCTTCCAGTGCCTTGGGTTTCGATGTCAAATCCACCGGGGTGTCGCTATTGTAATTTTCTCTTGGTCCCGTACGCGTGAGATTTGACAAGGGTACAGCTAGCTCTGCGCATCTGTGAATCATGCGTCTGAAAAAACCGATAGCTCCCAGAAATCCCTTTACCTCTTTTACGGTAGTGGGTACCGGCCAGTCCTGAATAATGTGCCGTTT
>CAXIWS010000406.1:0-30566 GCA_964036195.1 Sphaerolaimus hirsutus
CATACAAAATGAACACCTTTATATAGACCCCGTTTTTCTCAGGACTGGGGGATTATTTGAGCAAACAAAAATTTGTTGTCATAGCCCAGACGGTAGACCCCAAACCCCAACATACTTAAATGACATCAAAATCGGCCAATGTATTTACAACAGCAATGGGACACATGCATGTACATGGTCAGGCTGAAAAGTCCCTGGAGAATGCTCGCAATTCGCGCTAGGGTAAGTTACGGTCATAAAATTGTAACATGTTAATATATCAGGTGTTTTGAGTTTTCATCCAAACTTTCACTCCTTAGCTCCACCCACTGCGGAACTGTGGGGGTTACAATTTCGGTCATTTTGTACTGATGTACACATGGTGCTCTGCACATGCACCACCGCTGTTGAACACAGGTAATGTGTCCAGTACAGATTAGTAATGAAACACAAATGAAATTTGATTGACATAATTATTTACTCCACATTTAAAAAGAACATTAAATCATTGTAATAAACAGCGTTCGGATCAGGTCAGAAACTGACTGCCGGGACCTGATCCGAACGCTGTTTACAACATGATCTCAGATGATCACCAAAACATCAATCACAGTTCCCACGTTTTTTGCACATCACCCTGATTTGCATATTAATTTTACTTTAATAGCAATGATGTTGATAAAAGTTTTGAATACTATCAGCACATTGCCAACACACTGGCTTACACTAGCCAAAGTTTCATGATCACAACTGAAAGCAGCGTTGAGCTAGAGCACCATGTGTACATCAGTATAAAAATGACCGAAATTGTAACCCCCACAGTTCCGCAGTGGGTGAAGCTAGAGGGGTGAAATTTTGGGTGAAAACGCAAAACACCCGTTCCGTTTACGTGTTAAAATTTTATGACCGTAGCTTACCCCTAGCGCGAATGGCGAGCACTGTCAGCCCGCTCATGTATTTTTATTTAAATATAATCACACAAAATTAAACACCCTAATGCAATAAACTTTTATGAGGCACACGGGCCGAATGGACCCTGTACGGTCCAAAAATTTTCTGTTTACTGAAAAAAAATTTGTCTCACCGGGGTCGTTTGGCCCCGACCGGGGACATTTACCACAAAGTGCCGAAAAGTACCAGCAATTTTTGTGT
This sequence comes from Sphaerolaimus hirsutus, assembly GCA_964036195.1. NCBI lineage: Eukaryota > Metazoa > Nematoda > Chromadorea > Monhysterida > Sphaerolaimidae > Sphaerolaimus > Sphaerolaimus hirsutus. Next base: position 1,132 of record CAXIWS010000406.1, read on the forward strand.
GGTACCGGGGCCAAACGACCCCGGTCGGGGACCAAAAATCGTTGTATACTGAAAAAATAATTTTCTCACCGGGGACGTTTGGCCCCGGTCGGGACCATTTCAATATTGCCGGGGACCAGTCCCCGGCAGGATTTCATGCACTGTAGAAAAATACAGTGATCGACAAAACTTTAATTATAAATAAATTAATATTCACTGACTGCTCTGAGCTCAAATTTGGCATGTGTACTCACTTAACAAAGGAGTACACGCATGCCAAATTTGAGAAAAATCGAATGAATCTATTCACCCCCCAAAAAAAATTTGGATCGGCGTGTGTAACCGTCATGCAGAAATTTTGTGCATGCAACTTTGGTGTTAATTAACCTAATTAACACGCAAAGAACACATACACACAAATTATTGACTTTTAAAAAAAATTATTTTTTGCCGGGTCCCGGTCCCCGGCCGGGACCTGTGTAAATAGCCCATTTTTTCGAATGAAAAAAGCTGCGGAAGGACTTGTCGACTTTAAGCCCAAAACTATCTGCGATTGTCGACTAAGTGCCATTCTTGCCCATTTTTTTTGCATTATTCAAAAAATGTCAAATTTGATACTACTTCATAAAAAATTATTTATGTAATGTGTGCGGGAGTAGCCCCAGATAACGATTCTGTTAATAACTCGAAACTTTCATGTTTTGGACTTATCGACTATTACATTTGACCATATGTCTTCGCAGGTCCCGCTGTTTGTCCACGGCGGGTTGCCGCAGCATCGAGTGGACCTGGACCCGCTCCACAGTCACAGGCCTGTACGACGTGGGCCTCTGCTGCATGAACGACGTGGACAGCGTGGGCGCGGGCGACAAGTACTTCCAGCCGTGCTATGAATCAGCAACTATAACCGTATTCACCGAGCTCAAGGCTGATGGCGTTCTACCGCAAATCCTCGAATAAGACCCCCCCCCCCCTCGAATAACCCCCTTTGAATAACTTCCTCCTGTTTACGAGGTGAGGAAAAAATAACGCCCTCGAATAACTCCCCCTTCTGGATGAAATAGATAAAATACAAAACTACAAAACAATATTAGCCTACAATATTATAACAGATATACAGTTATCTGTATACACATCTTTTCGTTCTTGGACAGTTAGACCCCTTTCACACCTTTTTTCTGTGACGACTCCGATCCGACAACATGAAAAAGTTCAGTAATTCAAGTAAAAAGATCCATATTCATCAGATAAAATGGCCAAGTATACATACAATCTAAGCGTATATGTACCTATGTCAAATTGCTGATGAATCTTGCTTGTCGTTTAAGAGTTACAGACGTTTGAAAAAAAATTTGCCATTGTCGGAGCCCGACAGATGGCGACAATGGCAAAAATTTTCAAATGTCTATAACTCTTGAACAACAAGCACGATTCATCTGCAATTTGAATGCATATACGCCTAGGCGGTATGTATACTTGCCCATTTTATCTGATGAATATGGAACTTTTTATTTGAATTATTGAACTTTTTCATGTTGTCGGAGTCGTCACAGAAAAAAGGTGAGAAAGGGGCCTTAAATACCTTAATTACATGAGTTGACAGACTGCATCGATATAATGAATTAAGACTAGGTTTTCTGAGGAAAAACAAGTCCCCTCGCTTGAATAACTCCCCCTCAAAAACGTCTGACGACAAAAATAACTCCCCTGGGGTCTTATTCGAGGATTTAGGGTATTCTGGTCGACAGTCGCGCACCTTGTAAAAAGTCATGCAACGTGTGATGTGAAATCTTATGAAGCCAGTAAAAAATCGACATTTTGCATGAACTTTTTACATGACTTTTTGCACTTTACATGACATTTTACTTGTTAGATGACGTTTTACAGGGTGCGGTACTGGGACTTGGCTTGGTTGACAGGTCAATGACGGCTGTTGTCACATGTTGGCTTTGTGTTTGATGATGACGAAAATTTCTTGTGATACCAAGTCCGTCTACAAATTTGTTTAATTTCACTTTCAACTAACTCACATATACTCGGCGGACCGCAAAGTATACGCACAATCCTACCATAATTCAATTAATAAAATTTTGTGATAAATTTTCTTATGTGGTAAATAATTTATTAGTTCCTAGTAAAAACGAAATATTATGATGAAAAAAAATGTACAATTTTTGGATAATTTTTCGGATGGGTTATGGTAGGTTTCTGTACAAAGTGTGTGATGTCCGCCGAGTAGTGATGTAAAAGCGCCATGGCGCTGGCGCTTGGCGCTAGCGCCAAAGCAAAAAGCGCCATGGCGCTTTTGGCGCTTGGCGCCTTTTTGCTGTGGCGCCATTGGCGCTTGGCGCTGTGCTACCGAAAAGCGCCATGGCGCTTTTGGCTCTTGGCGCTATGATGTTGTGGCGCCATTGGCGCTTGGCGCTAGTGTTTTATAAAGCGCCAAAAAAGCGCCAAGTAGTACAAAAAATAATCATTTTTCTTATGTAAAAAGACCTTGCCTGCATGAGTTACATAAGTAAATGTGTTACTGTTAGTGTGTTACAGGAAGAACAAACCCTCTACTTGCTTATTTTGTAAACCATGTCCATGCAATTGCAACGATATTCAAAACTTTTACCAAAAATGGGCCTACACGCACTAGTTTTCAACGACATTCTATGTCAACTGGTTTTCATCCCAATTCAGGGCTTGATGACGAGCCGACGAACAGCGTTCAAATGCATAGTGTTGTATTGTTGCTGTGGTATGTAGTACCGGCATGAAGTACCTTCCGTATTTCCTCGAAATACACCCAGGGGGTTTATTTTTTCAGGGTGCAAATTTTGAGGGGAGTTTCGAGTGGGGCTTATTCGGGGGGATTTTTATGAAGGGTTAAAGTAAAGTCAAGTGTTTTTGTACCCAAAATGTAATAAGATGACCAAAAAGGATATTAAGGATGTTCATATTATCAGAGATGGTTCCATGAAAAAGGCCATGTATAGCTGAGATGTAAATTCGCAGCTATAAATGTATCATGTTCATTGGATACATGATCTACCGTATTTCCTCGAAATACCCCCCCCCCTCGAAATACCCCCCCTCGAAATACCCCCCTCAAAATGGACACTATGAACTTATAACCCCCCTCGAAATACGCCCCCCCCCCAAACTTAGTGTATAGAGAATGTAAATGACAAAGGCTGCGGTTTTTCATCCTTTAGAGTCTTATAAATGTCTTTAGAGTCTTATAAATGGCGATTTTTGTTGCATTTTTCGTTTCAGACGACATTTTAGTACTGGGATTTCAAAAAATTTCTGGCGAAATAATACCCCCCCCCTCGAAATACCCCCCTCGTTTAACCCCCCTCAAAATTCTCACTCTGAAAAAATAAACCCCCCGGGGGTATTTCGAGGAAATACGGTACCTTATTCCAGATGGGGTGTATTTTGAGGGGGGGGTAATTGAAGGGGGGTATTTCGAGGAAATATGGTATATGTGTATACACTAGATAGTGTTACTTGTCAGCAAGCTTTGAATTGGGATGGGAACCAGTTGACAAACACATAGATAGCACTGCATTTGCATCTCTGCACTTTATGCAGCAAAATTTTTTGGCGCTGGCGCTATTGGCGCTTGGCGCTATCATCCCCTGGCGCCATTGGCGCTTGGCGCTATGGTCTAGAAAAGCGCCATGGCGCTTTTGGCGCTTAGCGCTATTTTGCTGTGGCGCCATTGGCGCTTGGCGCTCGCATGCCAAAAGCGCCGTGGCGCTTTTGGCGCTTGGCGCCAAAAGTCTGGCGCTTTTTACATCACTACCGCCGAGTATACCTATGACGATGGATAATGAACACAAAAACTTCACCGCAGTACAAATTTTCCGATAAAAAGTCCATCGATGGAGTGTGCATAGCATCATACCTAGGGTGTCAAATTTCCTTTTCCGTTTTCCGTTTCCGCCTTTCTGCAGGAAAATTTTTTACCTTTCCGTTTTCCATTTTCCGGCAGCCAAAAAAATTTTACCTTTCATTTTCCGTTTTCCGGCAGCCGAAAATTTTTTACCTTTCCGTTTTCCGTTTTCCGGCAGCTGAAAAATTTTTACCTTTCCATTTCCGTTTTTCCAGCCCATTTTTCCGTTTTCCGGCTGAAAAATTTTTACCTTTCCATTTCCGTTTTACCAGGCCATTTTTCCATTTTCTGGCTCGATTTTCAGTTTTCTGGCATTTTTCCATTGTTTTTCCAATCTGTATTTATCTTCAATTGGCTCATTCCATTGTGTTGTTTTTGTCTCTTGGAGCAGCATTGACAACTGGGATTTCAGGGTCAGTGAAACAGGTGCTGTGAACCCAATTGGGTCATATGCTGACACCAATAATTTATTCAAGTTTCATCTGGTTGGTGTTGTGATGCTGTCAATTTGCAATTTTGGTGTTGATATTGCCAGCATGTCCATTCGGCGATTTTATTTCATGCCCATTACTGCGACAATTTTATTCACCTTTGGACTCCTGTCGTTTTCTGCTATTTCATTCATGACTGATCATGAGTTTGACAGCCATTCCCTCATATTCATAGAACATTGGTTAAATAAAGCTTTGACTTTGTAATATAGTTCTAAAGCTTCAACTTCATTTGTGACACTCATGATGAAGTTATCGACATAAATGTTGTTTATTATCATTGCCAACTGGTTTTGTTCCCCTTCATTTTCTTCATATTCATTCATGTTGTTTATTGTCACATTTAAATGGCATCTTATGACTGCTCCCAAAATTGCTCCCAAGTCCAATAAGTACGCGTTTAAAACGAAGTACTATTAAGTTATTATCAGTTACTGGTTTTGAGGCATCTTTCAGCCAGAAAAATCGTGTGTAGTCTCTAGCTTGGTCATGCAATCCTATATGCAAAAATGCCTTTTCAATATCAGCAATTAATGCTAGATTGCCTGCCCTGAACCTCAGGAGTAGGCCCAGTGCTAATGGTGTTGTAATTGGTCCTCTAAAAAGGCACTCGTTGAAACTGGGCTTACCTGCCGACCCATGTTACACGATTCTGCATGATGTCGATTTGCCCGGCGTGATTACTGGCTGGTGTGGCAGGTAATGAATCCCCTTGTTGTCTGTTTTGTTGTCACAGATCTCAATTATTCCCTTTTCTAGTTGGTTGTCCAAAACTTTCCAGTATTGTTCATATAAGTTTGGATCTTTGTTGAATCTTCTTATCAGTGATTTAAACCACACCAAGGCTTCTGCTTTTCCCGTGGGCAGGTCACTGATACTCTCTTTATACAGCCAGTCAATATAGTATTGTTTGTTGTTGTCGTTGAATTTTATGCAATTTATTATCATCTCCTCTGCAATGTTGTCATCAATTGCATAGGGGTCATCAGTGATTCCCACTGCTTCTAGACTGTGAAATTGTCATAGTGTTTCCTTTCCTATGGCCACTATGGCTACTTTTTGATGATTTTTTGTTGGTTCAGTTAAGCTTGAACTACAAGTGAAGTTACAGGCATGATCCATAGTTGCAGAATGTACAGCTACCACAATCAAAGCCAAACAGGCAAACCTGCATGCAGGTTTTCTTTCTGCAAATTTGTCTATTACTGTGATAATTTCACTTTATTTTTTTCCATTTCCGTGAAAATTTTGCTTTCCGTTTTCTTTTTTCCGGCATTTCATTTTTCCGTTTTCCGTTTTCTGGCTGACAATTTTTTTTTACCTTTCCGTTTTCCGTTTTCCGCTGAGTGAAATTTTTTTACCTTTCTGTTTTCCGTTTTCCGGCAAAAAAATTTTTTTACCTTTCCGTTTTCCATTTTCCGTAAAGTGAAAAAATTTTACCTTTCCGTTTTCCGTAAAAAAATTTTTTTGACACCCTAATCATACCGCGCACGCACTTTGCTGTACTTTTGGGAAGTAAGCGCTCGCAATCTTCATGTGAATTACACTTTTGAAAATTTTGAAAGTGTATTTACGCGCTTTCCAAAAATACCAGTACTTTAACAACTCTGATTGCGTGCTGCACAAATAACATACCGTATTTCTTCTAATAGAACGGCGCCGTTCTAGTTTTTCGTCAGCCTTTTTACCTGCCGTTCTATTGGAGGCTACTATTCCATTCAGATTCAAATGATTATCGACAAATTGATTTTAGCAAAATTTACAAAATTGACCTTTTTATCCAACGTTTTTCATTCAAATTTGAATTTCACATCTCGCATATACTAAATTTGTGGGAAAACTTGAATATTGAACATGAATTTTGAATAAAAAACTTGAAAAGTATAAAAATAAGAAATTTTTCGGTGACCTTTTATATGTCGGTTCACCTTTTATATGTCGTTATGCGGTAAATCCACCAAACCGCTCATTTAGATTACCATAAACGACCTTGGAATTTGCATGCTTGCACGCAAAGATTGCCAAGGCATTGCATTGCAACGCAAGCGAATTAGTAGCATGTAGTGATGGAATGGCGCCATGGCGCTGGCGCCATTTGAGGGCGCCAAAGGGCGCCGCGCCATGGCGCCATTGGCGCTTGGCGCCCTTTTTCCGTGGCGCCCTTGGCGCTTGGCGCCCATATTCTGAAAGGCGCCATGGCGCCCTTGGCGCTTGGCGCCCTTTTTACGTGGCGCCCTTGGCGCCTGGCGCCCTGCCCTAAAATGGCGCCAAAATGGCGCCATCAGTTTTTCAAGGTGATTTCTGTGCAAATGACAAAAATAGAGACGAAAACGCCTGAAAATGGACGTAGTGGTGCGAGTGGACCGAAATCTTTCGTCGAAAGTTTCATCAGAAGCGTCTATCAGATAAGAAGCTGAGAATTGTGGACCGATCAACTTGCAAATTCGTAAATCAACGGATTAAAATTTGGTAATGAAACCCCCGTTTTTTCTCCTTCAAGAAAACATCCATTGGAAAAATCTATTTGAAATGAGAATGCATAGTTTTGTCAAACAACAATTTTCATTGTTTATGAATTTAATATGTGTAAGTATGATTTTATGCAAAATTAATTTGTTCATAGTCCTGTGTTTGTTGAATAAATCCTGGCGAATTTGAATAAATATGTGAATGGGTGCATTGCAGTGCTGGAGACACATTTTTAGCACAGACAGGGCAATTCTTGTAATTGTATGCACTAATTTATCCTGGCGCCATTGGCGCCTGGCGCCCTATTTTTCAAATGGCGCCATGGCGCCCTTGGCGCTTGGCGCCCTCTTTCCGTGGCGCCCCTGGCGCCTGGCGCCCACTTTCCGGATGGCGCCATGGCGCCCTTGGCGCCTGGCGCCTTTTTTCTGTGGCGCCCTTGGCGCTTGGCGCCCAGTTTGCGAATGGCGCCATGGCGCCATTGGCGCCTGGCGCCCTTTTTTCTGGCGCTTTTCCATCACTAGTAGCAGTACAATAACGTTAGCTGCCATTGTTTTCTTCTGGTTTTCTGATAATTTTTGATTAAACAAAACAATCGCATTTCGTATTCATCGGTATAACGCGTAGTTTCTTATGTTTTTTCACAATCAGTGCCACTATATATGTATTTACAGAGCTTACTTCGAACTGATCTGCAAATCTCCATCTTTCAGCTGTAGCCACAACAAATCGTATTCCCTCGAAATAAACCTCCCCTTGAACTGACCCCCCTAGAAATACCCCCATCTGGAATATCTGGTACCTGATGCATTTGTGATGTTAATTTGCATCGCAGCTAGACATAGACTACCCTAAATTCTCGAATAATTTCTCAGAGGAGTTATATTTTTGCCAGAGTTTATGAGGGTGTGTTATTCGGGGAGGGAGTTATTTTATCCCCAGAAGTTGTTTCAGGAAAACATAGACTACGTTCATTGTAAAAATTCATTCCGTCAACTCGACAAATCCAGGTATTCAACAGTTCAACAACAACAACAAAAACAAAGTATCCCTCCTAAAATTCATGTTCATCTTCATTCGATTCATTCAAATACACACATGTAGGTGTAGACTGCGTATTTTACACATTGTGTATCTGCTGTCGGCGCCACCATAAATATTATGCTAACCAATGTAGGTTGTATTTTTTCGTTTCACACACTGCACTGCATTTGCATTCCATGGATCAGGGCTAGTGATGTAAAAGCGCCATGGCGCTTGGCGCTAAAATGCCGTGGCGCCATTGGCTCTTGGCGCCGTGCTTCCGATTCCGAGAGGCGCCATGGCGCTTTTGGCGCTTTTGGCGCTTGCCGCTACTTTTCTGTGGTGCCACTGGCGTTTGGCGCTAGCATTTTATAAAGCGCTAAAAAGCGCCAGAGAGTGAAAATTTTGACGCGGTAGTTCACGAAAAGTTGCACAAAAATTTCATCAGACAGCGGTGAATCCAAGTCTAAAGCTGCGTTTACACTGTCACGTGTGCGGACAAACATTTTCTGTCTTTCATGTCATGAAAATTGTTTGATAGTTTTGTTTGTCCTGATCAAAAAAGGACAAAACAAATATTCAATTTTCATGACATGAAAGCCAAAAAAAAATTTGTCTGCAAAAACGTGTAAACGCAGCTTAGGTAAGGTATCATATAAGCATCATTAGCATTTATCAGATTAAAGCATATTATTAAGCATATTCGCAGATTCTGTCTGAAGCTATGCTGTACGAGCATTCGAATTACAATGTGTAAATTTATTAGTGTTCATCCAGTAGGGACCAGTGTGATAAAATCTGTTTTTTTTCCTAGCTGCTTTTTTCCTTTCATAAATATCAGATAACTTTTATCAGATGATACTTACCCCTTGAATAGCTCCTCCCTCCTAAAAAAATATGATGAAAACATATTCCCTAGTCGAATTTTTGAGTAAATACGATAAGTTGCCCCCCCCCCCCGCAATAGGCCAGCTGTCTAACTACCGTATTTCCTCGAAATACCCCCCGGGGGGTGATTGTTTCATAGTGGTCCCGAGAGGGGGGGGGTTTAACGAGGGGGGGGGGTATTTCGAGGGGGGGGGTTATTGTTTCACAAGAAAATTTTTGAAAACCAAGTACGAAATTGTCGTCTGAAACGTACGCAGACGTCGAAAAATGCAACAAAAACCGCCATTTATAAGGTTCTGTAGACTAATATTAGTATGTAGATGGTATGTACACTGTTCTAACGTGACACCGACATTGTTTTAACGTGTGTTCTACAGTACACTGAACACAAACTACAGTTATTGTCATGTACGTTCCCTTTACACTCAATTTGGGGGGGGGGTATTTCGAGGGGGGGGGTGATTGTTTCATAGTGGTCTCGAGAGGGGGGGGGTCAAACGAGGGGGGGGGGTATTTCAAGGGGGGGGGTATTTCGAGGAAATACGGTAGAACCAAATGTTGAGCAATTTCACCTAATATCTCACTCAAAATGACTTATTTGCAACTTTTTGTAGTGTTCAAACAATATATCGTATCGAATATCGAATATCGGATATCGACCATTTTTTAATATCGAATATCGATATCGAAAATTTTGAAAAAATATCGAATATCGAATATCGATATTGAAAATTTTGAAAAAATATCGAATATCGATATCGAATATCGACCATATTTTCGATATATCGAACCTGTATAATGTCCTTAATTAAGTTATTATTTTTGTTTTGAGATATTTGTGATTAATTTGATTTGCTTATAGTATCTAAGTTGATGAGTAAAAGTAAAGTATTTAATGTCATCTTTGTTGGAGTACCACATTTCTTGTATTTGGTTTGGCCACATACCTACTGAACTACCTACCTCAAATTTGAAGCCAGAAAATGCTGATATGCTGCTTTTTTGCAACATGCCCTTAAACAATTGGGTTATAAGTATGAATTGTAATATCTACCAATAGTTGTTTGTCTGATACAATTTAATTTGTCATGTTTTTTCTTCAATTTTCTCATTCTGACCATTGTAAACCTTGTTAAAATCAATTGTACTTTTCAGTAAAGAGATAATCAACCATGTTTGCAACCATATGAAAATACAATATGCTGCTTGAAATATGCCTTGCTATTCCAAAAGCTAAATATCGAATATCGAAAATATCGAAATATCGATATCGAATATCGACCATTTTTTAGTATCGAATATCGAATATCGATATCGAGGGTCCATATCGCATCGAATATCGATATCGAAAATTTTGAAAAAATATCGAATATCAAATATCGATATCGAAAATTTTGAAAAAATATCGAATATCGAATATCGATATCGAAAAGTGATATCGTTTGAACCCTAACTTTTTGCCATTTTCAGACTCAAAATCATGATTTGATCTGCTTTGTCGCCTATTTTCAGCTAGGTAATTCTGGCTACCGTGTTTCTTCGAAATACCCCCAGGGGGTTTATTTTTTCAGAGTGACATTTTTGAGGGGGGGGGGGGTTAAACGAGCGGGGGTATTTCGAGGGGGGGGGTTATTATTTCGCCAGATATTTTTTGATATCCCAGTACTAAATTGTTCTCTGTAACGAACACAGACGACGAAAAATACAACAAAAACCATTATGTATAAGACTCTATAGACTTACCGTAAATCCTCGAATATGTCCTCCCCCTCGAATAAGTCCCCCCTGTTACCTGACTGAGGAAAAAATAACTCCCCCCTCGATAAACTCCCCCCTACTTTATGGGTATTATACATTAAAAAGAATGTATTCTTTTGCAGCTGATGTTCACTAGCATTGATTATATTGCATTAAATATGGATTCATGAATGAATTTCACCCCAATCATGAAAATTTTTTGATCATGCATTTTGACAAAATATTCTGACGAAAAAATAACTCCTCCCCTCGAATAACTCCCCCCTCGAATAAGTCCCCCTCAAAAAATTCTGACGAAAAAATAACTCCCCTGGGGACTGATTCGAGGATTTACGGTAGATATTTACATATGTACGTAGACGGTATAAACCTTGTTCTAACATAACACAGTCATTGTTTTCAACGTGTGTTCTACGTTTCCCGGATCACAAACCGCAGCTTTTGTCATTTACGTTCTCTATACACTATATTTGGGGGGTATTTCGAGGGGGGGTTTATGAACTCATAGTGTCCATTTTGAGGGGGGTATTTCGAAGAGGGGTATATCGAGGAAATACGGTAGTTATTTTACTGTATTGTAACTTGTAAGGCACCATTGTCTCCTGGCGCTTGGCGCTATTTTGCAGTGGCGCCATTGGCGCTTGACGTCAATTCGCATTGAAAAAATGGCCGATTTTGAGAAAATATAATTAAATAAAACTCGACGGACATTATGGAAGTCAATGCTCTACGGGATTTTCGTACAACTGTGTATATTCGTAGTTGGCACTCGTCCAAGTTACCGTTTGAGAGAATGTTACCCAGTATGAAAGATGCAGGATTTCCGTCTGCGTCACCAAAAATGGCTGCGGAATGCGATTAAGCGAACGCAATTGGTCGCTAATGGCGGCGCACACACGAGTTGACACACATGTTGATTTAATTGGATACCGCGGTCATTTTCGTTGACGAGAGCAGAAATCTAGCGTCTTTTACCTCATTCGTATTCAACGCAAAGGTAACTTGGATGCACTGGGAAGTTCATACGTTCTTTTTTGAAGGAATTCGTCCAGACTGCGACGATAAGATCCGACCTAAGACCTTACAATCTGACTTTCTATAACGATTTGTCTATCAAACTCATCTCGTTCTCGCATAAAAAGTTGGATTGAATCAAAAGTATCGTGAACCTAATGGAATCCGTCCATTCAAGTTCGAATTAAAAAAGATACGTCATTGGTAACCAAGGGCCGAATACCTGATTCGTTTCATGTCTGCCGAGTTTATTATCTCAGAAAATCTCTCGAGAATAAAATATAATTAAATCTCTTGGGTCATTTTCGAAAATATAATTAAATCTCTGAGAAAATCTCTTGCACTTCAAAAAAATCTCACATAATCTCTTAACTTGAGTGATGTTTTGATAGATATTTCAAGGTGTGTGAACCATTAAGAGTAGATATTAAGCACCTTATGTACAGGGGTGGGCATCTTCAGTTACCGCTGGGAAAATGCGATAGATTGAGCTACGGTTGAGCTATCGGAATGAAATTTTAACACAATGGAGTAGACTCCATAGGACACCTATTCTGAAGTTTGCAACCCAAACGGCCACATTTTGGGTGAATTGTGGAACACACGGTTTTTAGTGTAATTTTGTGACTTGGCGTCACCCATAGGATAAATCGAGGGTGGCATTTGAGGGGGGGGGGGGTCATCGGTCGTTGGTGTCGTCCCATTCTGTCGTACATCGGCCGATTTTGATGCCCTTTGAGTATGTTGTGGTCGCGCCTACTACCAAATTCTTTTTTTACTCAAATAGTCCCCCAGTCCCGAGATAAGGGAGGTGAAGTCACAAAATTACACTAAAAACTGTGTGTTCCACAACTCCTCCAAACTGTGGCCGTTTGGGTTGCAAACTTCAGCATAGGTGTCCTATGGAGTCTACTCTATTGTGTTAAAATTTCATTGTGATAGCTCAACTGTAGCTCAAGCTATCGCGTTTTTCCAGCGGTAACTGAAGATGCCCACCCCTGTATTGTTTAAGCTTTTCATTCACGACTTAAAATGTTGTAGGGCTAAACGGGCAAGTTTGTATGGCAAAAGTTCTCAAAAACTGTCACATTTTCTGGGAAAATGTATTGTACTTACATGAGCGCACCAGTAATGGTAAAACAATTTATTTATTTATTTTTACCGCATTTCCTCAAGATACCCCCAGGGGTGATTGGGTTGAGGATTTTGATAAGGGTTAAATGAGAGGGGTATTTCGAGGGTTTTTTTATTTTACCAGAAATTATTCGCACTCCCGGTACTAATTTGTTGTTTGTAACATAGGTCGACGTAGAAAAAAGCAACAATAAGCACTATGTATAAGAGTCTAAAGACTTCTTTAAGTATTGATGTAGATTGTAAAAACCATGTTCTCATGTAACACAGTCATTGTTTTTGATGTGTATTCTACATTTCCTGGAACACAGACCCAAGCTTTAGTCATCTATGTTCTCTTTACATTCAATTTGGCGGGTATTTCGAGTGGGGGTGGGCTTCAAAATTCATGGTGCCTATTTTGAAGGGAGATATTTCAAGGAAATATGGTATTTTCGTTTTTTGTACTCAGAGGGTGAGTAAATTACATTTACATCAACTCAATGTAGAGGAATAAAAGGGCATATAAGTTAAATTGGCAATAGTTGCTGGCAATTGATCACTGCTAAATTGTTTCAGTCAAGGAACCTCCAAAGATATAACATATCCCAGCAAATATTCACTATTCATTATATTTTAACTTTCAGCCATTGAAATTTTTTGCATTTTTTAGCTTAATATGCAATAATTGCTTAAAATCAATACATCACACATGCTCTTATAGAGAGATTTTCTAGAGAGATTTTCTCAATCAGGAGAAAATATAATTAAATCTCTCTGGAAAATCGTGGAAAAAATATAAATCTCAGAAAATCTTATATTTTCTGAGATTTTTTAAATATAAATCTCCCAGAGATTTTTTCAATGCTAACGTCAATCATGCCAAAAGCGCCATAGTAGGTTCCATGCACACTGCCACCGGTCAACCGACCAAAATGCATGCAAAACTATTGACAATTGTGAGCCTGACGACATTTGGCGCAAGCGTTCCACTCGAATGGCCAACGTGCGGGACCAACACACTGCGCTGGGTGAAGTTCCAATCATTTTACGCGGCTAATTCAATTGAGGCGTCCTAATTCTAAGTCCACAAGACCACAAAATGTGCTTTTGGGTAAATTGCATTTTAACTTTCAGACCCCATTCCAGGCCCGTGGTGCGTGTCAAATTTGGTTCTCTCATGCATTCCATTAAGTTTCATATGTTGACAATCAAGTGTCAAATTTTCAGCCCCTTCACTCAACATATATGTTAAAAATTGGGTGTCCATAAAATTCCATCAGGTCAGAGCAAAACTGTTGTGGGTAGGGAAATGGACTTGTCGACTTCTTGCACACGAGAACATTTTTGTTCCCGGGGAAGCCGAGGCTGCTTTATGGGAAATTTATGGACATGTCGACTTTAGAAATCGGTTTCCACAGTGGACTTATCACATTTCTTGCTTTTTTCCCAACAAAAAAGAGGCAGAGGATGGAGTTGTCGATTTTTAGCCGAAAACTATGTGTACTTGTCGACTTTTTGCCCAATTTTCCACAAAAATGCCAAATTTGACATAATCGTAAATAGGCATGTGAGCAGGGTTGGTTTTATAAAAATTCATTTTAGTAAAATTGTATAAAAATAGTATAAAAATTTTATTTTATTTTTATTTTATTCTTGTTTCATTTTATTTTATTTTATTTTATTCCCAAAAGTCACTAATAAAATAAAATGACTCATTTTACAAAAATTGTACAAAAATTGTACAAAAATTTTACAAAAGATCAGAAACATGCATGCAAGGCCAAAAAAATGTTATAATTAGACCTTACATCAAAAACCTGTGACAAATTTTTCCCTTACTTTTCAAAAGTTGCATGCAATATGTATTGTTAGCTAGCTGCAAGTGTAAAGTTACAATTATTGATAAGAATGGTTTGCATTTTCAGTAGAAGGACTACTGGAGTGTGCTGGGCACATTTGTAAAATGTCATGCAAAGTGTCAATTGTCATGACAAATGTAAAGTAAAGTATCAATTGTCGTGCAAAATGTCAAGTGTCATGTAAAATTTCAAGCAAAGTGGCAATTGTCATGACAACTGTCATGCAAAGTGTAAATTGTGTATCCAAATCTTGTGTTTTTGTATCCATAGTATGTTTTATATCCAAATCTTATGTTTTTGTATCCAAATGTTCACATAATATTTTGGAGTCAACAACAACAAAATTTGGATACAAAACAAAAGATTTCGAAATAAAACATGAGATTTGAACACAATTTGCTTGACAATTGATAATTTACATTTTACATGTCATAGCAATTGACACTTTGCATGACATTTGACATGACATTTGACACTTTACAATGCTTGGGACTGCCCCCAGATCCATGAATAAACAGGTAGAGACTCGAGCAATGAGACAAAATTTTACAAAAAATATGAATTTTTATACAATTTTACAAAAATACGAATTTTTATACAATTTTACAAAAATTTTACAAAAATTCGAATTTTTATACAATTTTTATTTTTATTCTTAAATTTTCCATTTTATTTTATTTTATTTTATTCTTCAATATTCCATTTTATTTTTATTTTATTTTTATTTTTTTCTGAGATTTTGCCAACCCTGCATGTGAGGTCAAAAAACTTATGGAAAATAATGCAAAATGTGCGGTACTAGCCCCAGATGACGTTTCCGGGTCTAACATGAAATTTTCATATTTTGGACTTGTCGACTTTTAGAATTGGACGCTTCAATTTAATTTTTAACAAATAGCGCGCTATTTACTTTCCAGGTCGCCTGCCACTCATTCTGTACAGCTACGTTTCGAGATGACAAGGAACTGCAGCGACACTGTCAAAATGAGTGCTTCAATGGTACACTTAAAGACTGCCCTACTACAGCAAACACGTGCCCACCTCAGCCTGACAGTGGTTAGTGTCAATGGATCCATTCAAATGTTGAAGTTACAGCTAAATTGTGTTGCGGAAATGTAAAATGGAAAAGTTGACACCCTAACTGTGCCTGGAGTGACCCTGGCCACGAGAGTTGTAAAAATATCAAACTTCTTCAAAATATAGGTAAACATAAAGTATTTATCTTTACTCACCCCCTGAGTGCAGAAAATGTGAAGTAATTTTTCAACTTTTACTCATGAGTTAACGTGAGTCAACATTACTCAGCCAACATTTCCAGTTTAGCCCATTGAGAACGTAAACATGAGTAGTTTTGAGAAATTTCACCCCGATTTTTGCTCAAAATCACTAACTTTTTGCTATTTGAAGTAATCTTTTCCTTTATGGTGGTTATACAGTAGCGGTCAGAATAGTTGAGACTCTCCACCATCATCTCATAAAGCAAATTTGTTCAGGTGAGGTCCGACTGTGTGCATGTCACTCCTCAACCGCTGAGCGAAAATTGTTGATATTTGAATATAATGTGATTTTATGTCAGGGCTAATGTGAAAATCGATGGCATCTTTCTACAACTCCCGTGACCCAAGATATGGTGGGTCTGAAAAAAGTAAATTTTTTGAAAAAATTTGGGTGTCACCCAGAAATAACAAAATTTACATGTCAATAACTCATTCATTTGTCAACCGCTTGTTGTTAATCGACTTGTAAAATGATCACAAATGATTGGAGAGTTCATTTTTGAGGTGAAATTGGTTATGTAGTATTGTGCATATATCAAATTGGGCCTGCGGTTATTGATATGGATGAAAGGCAGAAGTTTAAAGTGCTTTTCAAAACTTTTGATTGGTAAGAAATATCGATCTGATTCTTCCAGTATTGTGTTTATCTCAATCAAGAGTATATGGTAGCATGTTCAAAAAATAAATATTTTTTTGTGTTGAAAAACTGGGTCAAATCAGCATACGGAATTTATACATCACTAATCTGACGTCAAAAATGGAATCTTCAGGTTGTCCCGTTCATTGTAAGAGTTGAATGATCCAAATTGACCCAGAAATAACCAAGTTATTAAGCTTCAAAGTCAATCACCCAGATTGGCCAGATTTTTTTAATTTGATTGACCACCTTTTTATAGACCCCCCTTATCTAGTGACTGGATGATAATTCAAGCAAACAAATTTTTTAGTCATAGTCCTGACCTGAAAATCCAACATACTCGAACAACATCAAAATTTGGCCAGGGATGAGTAACTGGGAAGCAACAAAAGTGTGGTGGACCCCCAGCCTCCCATTTCTCTATGGTGAAAGTCTCAACTATTCTGACCGCTAGTGAATATCCATTTTGGACCTATTTCCCATATTTTTAGCATATTCTCTCCCCTTTTCCTTTCTATGATGTCAAAAATTGATAGAAATGGTTATCTAAAATTCGTTTTCTGTACTCGAGTACTTTCAAAAAGTATACGTAGAAGCGAGTACAGGAACTGTCTTGGGAGGAAACGTAAAACGTATTTGCTCTGTACTTGAGTATAGGTATGTATTTATCGAGTAAAAGTAAATACCTTTTTACAACTATGCTGGCCACACTGCAGCTTCCGCTCGATGGTCCGACATTCTTCTGGCGTGCATCAAGCTGGGAAAGCAAACTTGTGGTATCACAGCTACTCTGGATGAGTGCAAGTCTGTTTTCTTGTGGAGTGTACCATAAATCCTTGATTGGTGCTCCCCCTTTGATAGCTTCGCGGAATAGCCGCGAAAAGCTCACTCTGCTGTGTGAGTGAGGAAAAATGATTACTCCCCTTGAATAGTCCCCCATGACAGTCATCCTGGGGCCAGTTCCACAAGTGGCAAAGGAAAGAGGAAAATTTGACTCTTTACTTTTTACTTTACTATTAACTTTGTCACTTTGCAGAACCAGCACCAGGAAGTGCCCTGTAACACTTAAAGTAATGTGTCAAATGTTTTGTCAAATGTCAACTGTCATGACAAATTTCATGCAAATTATCAATTGTGTATGCACATTATGTTTTTGTACCTATATCCCATATTTTTGTATCCAAATATTATGTTTAATAATATCTGGATACAAAAACATTTGGATACACAATTTACACTTTAACCCCCTATGATACCCACAAATGGTATCCAAATGATGTGCACATTTTGGCAATCGTTTTTCATACATCATGCACAGTCTCAACTATTCTGCACGGTAGTTTAAATTACATGCAGCCTCTTCATTCTCAGTGAAATCAATGTGTGATAAAAAAATGCATCGAAATTTTTCATTATTTGCTCTAATGGTTACTGTATTTACCGTATTTCCTCGAAATACCCCCCTCAAAATGACCACTATGAATTAATAGACCCCGCTCAAAATATCCCCTCAAGACTTCAAATATGAAAAAATAACCCCCCGGGGGCTATTTCTAGTAAATACGGTATCTCTTCGCAGGTCCCGCTGTCTGTCCACGCCGTGCTGCTGCAGCGTCGAGTGGACCGACCGCACCGACAGCTTGAAGCCGGGGTTTTGCTGCCTGAACAGCGTGGGCAGACAGAGTGCCGGCGACAAGTACACGCAGCCGTGCTTTAGTTCGGCATCTACAACCGTATTCACCGAGATCAGGGGCCTGTGTGGGCCGCTCTGACGTCACTCTGGGGGCAGTCCCAAGCCCTGTAAAGTGTAAAGTAAAGTGTCAAATGTAAAGTCAAATGCAAAGTAAAGTGTCAATCAAAACAAAAAAGAAAAGATTTTATTAGTGAACTTTGCATGACAATTGACACTTTACTTTGCATTTGACTTTACATTTGACACTTTACTTTACATTTGACTTTACATTTGACACTTTACTTTACACTTTACAGGGCTTGGGATTGCCACCTGGTAGCACCCTGTAAAATGTCATGCGATGTGTAATGTAGAATCTCATTAAGCCAGTAAAAAATTCACATTTTCCATGAAATTTGTACGTGACTTCTTGCACTTTGCATGACATTTTACTTGTTAGTTAGATGATATTTTACGGGGTGCGGGATTGGCAACTGGTTGGTAGGTCAATTATGGTAGAAGAAACCAGTTGGCTTTGTGTTTGATGAAGAAAATTTCATGTACGTGATACCAAATCCGTCTATCAATGTGTTAAATTTCACGTTCAACTAGGTAAACTCACATATGATATGATGGATAATGAATACAAAGACATTACCGCCTTTGTTTTGAGCCAAATACAAACTGCCTGTAGTTCCCTGTTTACACGTTTATCAGCAAAATGTAAACAATGACGTTGGCAAAAAACACACAAATTAGCCGAGTCATTAACTCTGAATTTATGTGAAACAATGCGAAATGCGTGGCATGTGAAAAGTTATTTCAATAAGAATTTTAATCTCACGAAACGTTTTAGTAGCAAACTATTGTGAATACCTATTTCAAATAGGAACGAGTGTTGCCCTCGTTTAAAAGCAACGTTTTTTAAAATAAAAAGAGACAACAAAGTTAGTGTAGAGGTACCCTGCTTTGTCAGAAATCTGTACGGTTCCCTACGTAGTTCAGCATTGGTGGAGTTGCTGCCTGTTGCTGTGGCCCCATGATTTTGATTGGATTGGTTAGCTCGGTGTTTGGTGTTTTGGCGCTGTGCCAAGTTGCGATTTGGCGATAATATTTGTTAGGTATTTTTATTTGTAGAGCCCTGCGATGTGATATTCTCATTTTTTCGGGTTGTGAAGTGTATTTTTCTATCGTTTTTCCTTCGCCAATATGCGCTTCGCAGCAAAGGTTTTGGCGTATTGCCAAGTTTCTCCGATTATTGTGAATTTGTATTTCTTCCTATATATATATATATATATGGAGAATTTCAATATCTGACTCAATACACCTCAGAATGGTATCATTATCGATAATATGCGCATAAAATTTTCTAAATTTAATTGAGCAACCAAAAAACGGGTGATGAAATATCGCCCCCGATTTAAATTTTTCACCACTTTCTGTGTGCCAATGCAAAGTGAAGCGTGTTTTTCGTTTTTCAGCGACCCTGGTTAACTTGCCCTGGTCTCGGAACGAAATCTACATTCACCTGGCTAAATTAGTCTTGGAAGTGCGAAAATAAGCCGTGTTTACCAACCCGATATCAAAAAACGGTCGGTCTGTTTTTTATCACTTATTTTAATGCTAGGGGTTTCGGCATTATTTTTATTTTCATGGGGCCAATAGTGACGTTGAAATAGTATGGGGATTGGTCTTTTGAATTTTCGGGAAGGTTATGGTATTATGGTTTCTCTCTCCAATTTTTGCAAAAAAAGGTTTAAAAACACTTTGTTGCCTAAGTAGCACAAAATGTACACTGGAGGTTTCCATTCACCTTCCTCATTGCAAAAAACACACCTGTGCAATTTGAAATACCCATTACCATCAGTGGTTTATAGACTTTCGATTGAATGAACGAGCCCATCGTGTTGAGCACAAATTTACTGTGTATCCAACCCTCCAGAGGGTCAAAATCTAGCCTACCCCTGGTGCCATCCATAGGCATCAATGTCATTTTAATGTCTGCAATATGCTGCAACGTCGCACACAGTTTCGCTGTTGGGGAGCGTCTCCGCGCCGCATCTGGCACTGGGCCAATTCGTCTGCCCTGCTGAGAGAAGGATGTCCACTCTCAACTGACGCTTTTTGATGTCTGTCTGCGTGGTCAGTTATTCGGTTCAGTTTGGTTGGAGGGGGGGGGGGGGGGTCGAGTTTCAGGAAAAAATATCGATATCGATGTCGAAACATCATTTTGTGCGAACCCTAATGCCAACCCCAATTCATATTATGGGGGGGGGCGTTCCCGGCCGACCTTTGCGAATTTTAAAATGCTCGAATACCGTTTGATCAAAATTCCGATACACTGGTGAGTGTGTTTGTGTGTGTGTTTTCACGTGTCACCCTTCACTTGGTGTGTCCAAGACATTACCCAATTTCAGTTTTGCTGGTGGGCGGGGCTGCAGTGCTGCGTTCTGGCACTCAGCCAAGTCTCTGATGCTGCTGACTTCTCAGATCTCTGCTCTCTGGTTAGTTATATCTCTTCATTTGGTTGGTGTTGGTGTTTATGTGATGTAGGTGTTGAGGTTTGACATTTTTGGGGTGCCCGCGTGAAGACTTTAGTTCAAACGGGATCCTGATCCCGAAACCTCAATTCATATACCGATCCCGAAATCTCAAAAAAACGAATCCCGATCCCGATCCTGAAACTTTTGAAATCCCGATCCCGGAAAATTTGCCAACTTTTTAAAATAATATTTTTGCAGTAAGAAAAATGACCTGGAACCTCTAATCTCTTATTTATGGCACTTTTTTGTGCATGTTTTTAAACCTATTTTTGGGTAAATCAGAGAAAATCCTTCAATATGAGAAATTCCTCACCCCGAACCCGAAAAAATGCCAATCCCGATCCCCCGAGACACCAATCCCGATCCCGCTGTCGTAAGCTCAATCCCGATACTGATCCCGAAAAGTCAGTCCCGGGAACGAAAACCTAGACCCTTCGATTTCGATTCCGATTCTCTTACCTAAATATTTTTCGTTATTCGAGAGAGCGAATGCATTTGTGAACGGTTTTAGTTTAGAAAGGGTGTTGTTTTGAGAAAAGCCTCTCAAAGCCATTTACTGTGTGTTATTGCCCGCCACCCCCATCAATGTGCCCCCCCAACGTGCCCCCCTCCCGCTTGCAGCTGTGCTGTGCATTCGTGCAGTGTCGTTGGCTGCCCCCCCTGCCCTCTGCTGCTGCGTGGCTGCTTACCCAGTCTCTACTTTCGTTGCAGTTTTGTTTTTAACAAATTTTTTTTTCGTGTGTTTTGTAGACGTCAGGTATTTGTCACATTGATCTTGATATTTTGTAAAACGTGCACCCCCCTGAAAATCTGCGTGGTGTGGTACCGGTACGGTTCAAACGAGATAGACTTTTCTGGATACAGATTTGTTTTTGTAAATTTTCATATTTTGGAATCGGGATCGCTAAATCCTGAAATTATCTGTATTGGGATTGGTATCCCATTTGAACCCTATGCTTTGAACCCTTGCTGTGCTTTGGGCAATCGCTTTGACTAGGGGGAGCTGCATTTTCATTTTTGTATACGTCGAACCCCGCCCGGAACATCTTTATGGCACATGCATGTAAATGTAACACCTTTTTATTGACGGAATTTTGCTTGTCGTCAATCGATGTGGTTATGAGCATTCTTTCTACATTATTATTTTTTTGTGGTTGTATGTAGGGATGGAAAAACGTGTGTTTTTTTTTTGTTGCAATGTTTGCAACACATACTAGTTTTCACCGTGACTTCGTGTGAAAACTGAAATTTTTCCTAATGCAAATTAATGAACACGGTTGAATGATTTTATTTTATTTAAATTTGAATTTAAATTAATGAAAGGTAACATTTGAAAATTTTAAAACTAAAACACATATAGCCAACAAAAATAGTAGGCTGTATGTCGCCATGTCGCCATTTCAGTTTTCACATCAATCACGGTGAAAACTAGTGTGTGTAGGGCCATTGACCCGTTTTTCCCAAATATAGTTGGGTCAACATAAGTTGCAGTAGTTTGTGATGTTATATAGGTGTATGGCTGTGAATGTCGTATTTTGTCAAACATTCGTTACTTCAAGTGAAGTTCGGCACGAAATAGTGCATAGGCGGTGTTTATGGGAAAAATTGTGACAACGAAAATGTTTCTTTTTATAGTTTCATATTTTAAGGGAAAAGTTCTGTACGCAGTGACATAAAGTACCTAACGTACAATGATGAATGGAAGGTTATGAGTAAAGTTGAAACTTTGCTTCTTGTGGAACTAGTTGTTGCTGTCGATCCGATCTGCACAC
Source organism: Sphaerolaimus hirsutus (assembly GCA_964036195.1). NCBI lineage: Eukaryota > Metazoa > Nematoda > Chromadorea > Monhysterida > Sphaerolaimidae > Sphaerolaimus > Sphaerolaimus hirsutus. The sequence continues at coordinate 23,516 of CAXIWS010000406.1, forward strand.
ATTTTGGTGTTCATCTTTCACATTTATTTGGGGGGGGGGGGGTGTTCCTAACTATGCTACTAGCCAAAAACATTCCCTCGGGTGAATAAATAGCAGGAATGTTTAGAGAAAACCTCCAACTACAAAATCCCTGATTTGATGCCTGCGGAACAGTGCGTTCTGATTTTCTGCTTCCAAGCGAGTATCGTAAATAAATTATTTTTATTCGGACTCGTTTGATATCAGTGTATCATTTCCGTTTTCATGAGCGTGGTGCGGTGATTTGTTCGTCTCGCTTTTCCGTATTTTTATTGTTCAGATTGCTGGTAGGCGGGACGCGCACGTGTTTATGTCGCACGTTGGAAGAGTGCCAATGATAATGATAATGCCCTTTCTGTGGCACCATCTGGCAGAGTTGTTAAAATACCGGTATTTTTGGAAAGCGTAAGCGTAAGCGTAAATACACTTTCCAAATTTTGAGTGTGGATACTGTAAGCGTAAGGTATTTTTAAAATACCTAGGAAAGCGTAAAAAAAGCGTAAGCGTAAAAAAATTTTTATGAAGTGGTCTTGCTGTTCAGTCTTGTTGAGCAGTCTAGTAGGGAGATTGTGGGTTGCCCAAATAAACTGCCCAAACCCAACTGTTTATCCCAGGGGCCAGATTTAATTCTCCCTACAGATTTGTAGGGTAGGGCGTACGCCCAATAGATTTTTAAAAGTTCAGCCGCATCGACGCACATGCACAGAGAGCAAGGCGGTTTGTAAAATATACGAAACCATCCCTTAAGGTCGTCTGCAACCGAAACCATGAGGGCAGCGACAAGAAAGATATGCATGCAGGAGCGTACAAAAGCGCGACTTATGTGAGTAACCCGCCCGACAAAATAAAATAAAAAGCGAATTGGCAGACGGCCAAGAAATGACGAAATAGTGATTTCCGGGCCAAAATCAAAACGATATACGTCATATTGCAATATCGGCAACCTTAAGGGATGGTTTCGTATATTTTACAAACCGCCTTGCTCTCGGTGCATGTGCGTCGATGCGGCTGAACTTTAAAAAATCTATCGGGCGTACGCCCTACCCGACAAATCCGTAGGGAGAATTAAAACATATGCCGCTATGTTCAGTGCGTTATTGCACGCACGCAGTCATTTTTTTAGTACGCCTCCTCGTTCGCTTCTCGTTCACTTTCTTTTTTTGTGGTTTTACGCTTTTTCAAAAGCGTAAAACTGTACCGTGTGAAACGTTTTTTACGCTTTTAGTACCCGGGTATTTCGGCCGGGAAAGCGTAATAAAGCGTATGGGTATTTTATGAAAGCGTAAGCGTAAGCGTAAATATAAATACCCATTTACCCGGGTATTTCGGGTAAGCGTAAATACGCTTTCGCAACTCTGCCATCTGGTGCCTGGCGCCATTATTTTGAATGGCGCCATGGCGCCTGGCGCCATTTTCTCTGGCGCCTGACGCCATTGTTTTGGACGGCGCCAGAAATGGCGCCAAGATGCTGGGACGAGAGGTAATATTTTTCCAAATTCAGGTGCCTTATCTGCTAAATGATAGCGTTAAGGTGGTGGAATGAAACACATTTACCTTTGAAATTATTGGCTAGCATTTTTAGTTTGGGTTCATGTTGATTGTTTTATACCACAAACTGCAAATCTTCAAACAAAACAAAAACAAAGGTAAAAAAGAACAGTGGTCCCAAATGACTTTTCTAAGACCCCTTTCACACTTTTTTCTCTGTGACGACTGCGACAACATGAAAAAGTTCAGTAATTCAAGTAAAAACATCCATATTCATCAGATAAAATGGCCAAGTATACATACCATCTAAGCGTATATGTATGTCAAATTGCAGATGAATCGTGCTTGTCGTTTAATAGTTACAAACGTTTGAAAAAAAATTTGCCATTGTCAGAGCCCGACAGATGGCGACAATGGCAAAATTTTTCAAACGTCTATAACTCTTGAACAACAAGCACGATTCATCTGCAATTTGACATGCATATACGCCTAGGCGGTATCGGGTGGGCGCGCCAGCGCCATCCCTCGCTGCCGAGGGAGGGCGCAAGCGACCCACCCATAATATGGTCAGAGACAGCAAAATGCGGAAATTAGGCAATTAAAACCCAAATAACTCTAGAACGCCATGAGCTTCAATGAAACCATATACACCGTTGGAAAGCCCGTGTCAGATAGTACCTTGACACCAATTTTCAGATCGATTGGTTGAGTTAGAAAAAAGTTATTCAAGATTTTATTTCTGAGGTGGCATTCTTGTTGTTGTTGTTGTTGTTGTTGCCCGTGATACTTAAAAGTGCAATAACTTCTTTGCAACTCAACCGATTTTGATGTGTAATGGCTCATATGAAAGAGCATATGATGCCATTTGTTATTTGAAAAATATTTTTTCACAAGCTCCGCCCACTTTAGGACTTTAGGCCAGTTGAAATTGCAACCGAAACCATGAGGGCAGCGACAAGAAAGATATGCATGCAGGAGCGTACAAAAGCGCGACTTATGTGAGTAACCCGCCTAGGGTTGGCCGATGTTTTTTTTTAAACGTTTTTTATTAAAAAAAAACGTTTTTTTTTAAAAAAAAACATGACGTCCGAAATGTTTTTTTTTTAAAAAAAAACATCGACCGAAATTTTTAGTACTAAGTACTAGGTATTTTGCAAAATTTTTGCGCGCAAGCGCGCAATTTCACACACAAATTGACATTGGTGGTTGTTTTCATTGGTTTTGTGGCATTTTTAGTATCAAAGTATCCATTTATATATGCTACCATGGGTGAATAAGCCGTCATATGTTGCTGTAGTATATAATATTGAGGTAATGTGCTTCCATGTACCTCCACAGTGTGTAACTTCACTCCCAAAGTAACAACCTCGTTTTATAACCTTGTTTGATCACTATTCCGTGCAAACTTGACCTGAAGTCACGAACATTCAACTATAAGGCGATATATGAATGATATGTCGACGAAAAATAGATATTTTTGACACAAATCACCACTTATAATGCTATCCCATGGCTCCACAGACATTATATGGTCATATATAACATCACAGAGTATTGCCACTGTCTGATATACCTATATATGTTGACACAAGGTTATATCTGGGAGCTTTTAAAAAAAAACGTTTTTTATTAAAAAAAAACGTTTTTTTTTAAAAAAAAACATCGAGTTAAAAAAAAACGTTTTTTTTCCAACCCTAAACCCGCCCGACAAAATAAAATAAAAAGCGAATTGGCAGACGGCCAAGAAATGACGAAATAGTGATTTCCGGGCCAAAATCAAAACGATATACGTCATATTGCAATATCGGCAACCTTAAGGGATGGTTTCGTATATTTTACAAACCGCCTTGCTCTCGGTGCATGTGCGTCGATGCGGCTGAACTTTAAAAAATCTATCGGGCGTACGCCCTACCCTACAAATCCGTAGGGAGAATTAAAACATATGCCGCTATGTTCAGTGCGTTATTGCATGCACGCAGTCATTTTTTTAGTACGCCTCCTCGTTCGCTTCTCGTTCACTTTCTTTTTTTGTGGTTTTACGCTTTTTCAAAAGCGTAAAACTGTACCGTGTGAAACGTTTTTTACGCTTTTAGTACCCGGGTATTTTGGCCGGGAAAGCGTAATAAAGCGTATGGGTATTTTATGAAAGCGTAAGCGTAAGCGTAAATATAAATACCCATTTACCTGGGTATTTCGGGTAAGCGTAAATACGCTTTCGCAACTCTGCCATCTGGTGCCTGGCGCCATTATTTTGAATGGCGCCATGGCGCCTGGCGCCATTTTCTCTGGCGCCTGACGCCATTGTTTTGGACGGCGCCAGAAATGGCGCCAAGATGCTGGGACGAGAGGTAATATTTTTCCAAATTCAGGTGCCTTATCTGCTAAATGATAGCGTTAAGGTGGTGGAATGAAACACATTTACCTTTGAAATTATTGGCTAGCATTTTTAGTTTGGGTTCATGTTGATTGTTTTATACCACAAACTGCAAATCTTCAAACAAAACAAAAACAAAGGTAAAAAAGAACAGTGGTCCCAAATGACTTTTCTAAGACCCCTTTCACACTTTTTTCTCTGTGACGACTGCGACAACATGAAAAAGTTCAGTAATTCAAGTAAAAAGATCCATATTCATCAGATAAAATGGCCAAGTATACATACCATCTAAGCGTATATGTATGTCAAATTGCAGATGAATCGTGCTTGTCGTTTAATAGTTACAAACGTTTGAAAAAAAATTTGCCATTGTCGGAGCCCGACAGATGGCGACAATGGCAAAATTTTTCAAACGTCTATAACTCTTGAACAACAAGCACGATTCATCTGCAATTTGACATGCATATACGCCTAGGCGGTATCGGGTGGGCGCGCCAGCGCCATCCCTCGCTGCCGAGGGAGGGCGCAAGCGACCCACCCATAATATGGTCAGAGACAGCAAAATGCGGAAATTAGGCAATTAAAACCCAAATAACTCTAGAACGCCATGAGCTTCAATGAAACCATATACACCGTTGGAAAGCCCGTGTCAGATAGTACCTTGACACCAATTTTCAGATCGATTGGTTGAGTTAGAAAAAAGTTATTCAAGATTTTATTTCTGAGGTGGCATTCTTGTTGTTGTTGTTGTTGTTTTTGCCCGTGATACTTAAAAGTGCAATAACTTCTTTGCAACTCAACCGATTTTGATGTGTAATGGCTCATATGAAAGAGCATATGATGCCATTTGTTATTTGAAAAATATTTTTTCACAAGCTCCGCCCACTTTAGGACTTTAGGCCAGTTGAAATTTTTAAACTGGAATAAATTTAAAATTTGAATACAAATCTGGCAATAAAAAAATTTTGTTGATGTGTGCAGTGGCAAGAGCTTTCACATGAGCCTTTTTTGTCAATTTCGGTTGACATTTGGAAAAGTTATTCAAGTTTGCGTGTTTTGCGTAATTCGCGCAATACAGGCTGCTGGTATATAAAAGCATGTGAATTTGAGGACTCTTATCAGATTTTTATTTTTGAATTATTATCATTTTTTTCATTTTTATATTAATATTTTTAAATTTAATTATATATATTTTTATTTTATTTTTTTTGAAATAAATTAAAATGAAATGTTTTACTTAAATGAAGGGCGTCAAAAAAATTTTTTGACGGAAAACGGAAACGGAATTTTTTTTCAATGGAACGGAAAACGGAAAAAAAATTTGCACTTGGCGGAAAACGGAAACAAAAAAATTTCAGCGGCCGGAAAAATGGAAACGGAAAAATCAAATTTGCATGGAAATGGAAAAAACTTGCTGAAATTTTGCCAGAAAATGGATAAAATTTGCTGAAATTTTGCTGGAAGTGGAAAAAATTTGCAGTTATTTTGCTGGAAACAGAATTTTTTTACATCATTGACAATCTGCATGAATTTTTACCAGTTTGGCTGATCAGAAAACAGAAAGTTGAGCCAGAAAAAGGTAAAATGAGGCGGGAAAATGGAAAATTGAGGTGGAAAATGGAAAAAAGGTAGAAAAACTGGAAATTGAGGCGAGAAAACGGAAAAAAGGAGGAAAACTGAAAATTTAGCCGGAAAACGGAAAATGAGCCGGAAAAACGGAAACGGAAAAAAATGTTGCTGGAAAACGGAATGGAAAATGGAAAAAAAATCTCAGCAGCCGGAAAACGGAACGGAAACCGGAAAAAATTTGCCTGCGTAAAATGGAAACAGAAAACAGAAAACGGAAATTTGACACCCTTCTTAAATGTTTAATTTAGATTAAATAAAAATATTTTTATCATGTTATTTTATTATTTTATTTCATTTATATTAAAATATATTTTTAAAATTTTTATTTTCATTTTTATTTTTATTTAATTTAAAATAAATGTTTGATTTTCATTTAATTAAAATATTTTTATCATGTTATTTTATTATAATATTTCATTTATATTTAAATTTATTTTTATTTTTGTTGCTTTTTCTTTTATGTTTATACTTTTTTTGTATACATTTTATTTTATCAACTTTATCTTTTAATTAAATACTTTTTTCAACTTTTTCATTGTATTTTTTCAATGCTCTATTCATTTATCGTTTTATTTTTTGTATTTTATTATTCTATTTTATTTATTATTTTTTAACTGTTTATTTTTATTACAATGTTATTTTTTTCATGTTCTTTTGTCATTTGAGTATTTTTATCTCATTTTTATCTACATTCAATTCTTTTTAAAAATTTGATTTTTTTATTCTGTTTATTTATATTTGTATTTAACTTTAAATTTTATTTTGTAATTTTTTGTATGTAAATTTCATTTTTATGTAAAATTTAATTATTTTTTAATAAGTTATTCTTTTTACACTGTTATTTTATATTTGTATTTAACTTTAAACTTTTGTTAAGTTTTTTTCTTCATACAATTGTTTGTTTTGTTTTACATTTCGTTGCTATTAAAATTTTATTTATGATTTTATTCATTTTTAGATGATTTTTATAATTTTATTTCTACTAAAAAATTCTTTATCAATTTTATTTATTTTTATTTTTTGTTGATTTTTAGTTTTATGTTATACTTTGTGGAGCACACATTATAAAGTTTTCTGAATGATGACATCATTGTTTATATAATAATAAATACACATCTTAGTGGGCCTGTGGCCCCCCAAAAGAAGTATATCTCATAAAAAAATGGCTAACGCCAACAAAAAGTGGACACTGCACCAATGTATTGCACTCAGGTGTATGCATTTGAATGCAGAAAAGAAGTATATCACTCACTATCCTACAGTGTGTTTGTCAGTTTGAGCTATGAAAAGGAGTATATCATTTAATGTTACATAGTGTGGTTGAGCTCTTAAAAGAAGTATATTAAAGGTTTCTTCAAGGAACAGTGGTGAAATGTAGTACAATTTCACCCAATGTTATCACACCAGCATGAGCTTTTTGTATGTCTGGAGTGTGCATCACTTCCACACAGCTCACGCTGGTGTGATAAAGTTGGGTGAAATTGTACTACATTTCACCACTGTTACTTGAAGAAACCTTTAATATACTTCTTTTAAGAGCTC
>CAXIWS010000407.1:0-21280 GCA_964036195.1 Sphaerolaimus hirsutus
CCATTTTATAGGCAAGTGACAGCAGCAGGGGTCTTGTGGATTTGGACCCCCACAGGGGTTTGTATAGATAGTAAATTGCTCCTCCAGAGCATAAATACTAAGAACGTTCTTTTGGGGTTACAGGGTTTCAATAGATCGGCTTTTCAAGGTTTAGAAGGTGAGTGAAATTGAATTGGATGTAGGGGCAAAATTTCTCAAGAATACCTCCAAAAATTTCTCAAAGATTTTTGTTTTGGGTGGGGGGGTCCAGGTGATGGTACCAAAAAATCTTCTCGTGTTTCTTAAAAATAAAAAACGTGGCACCTTAGATGACTTTTCACACTATGCATGACACTTGACATTTTACAGGGTGCGGGAATGACAGCCGATAATGGAATTATTTAGTGTCAACTTTCCGTTTTCCGTTTCCGCTTTTTGGAGCCAAAATATCTACCCCACCTTTCAGGGGTCCGAATAGGGGGGGGGGTTCGGTAAACATTACCCAAGATCGCATGCCTTGACTATGGCGAGCATTAATTTTGCTAAATTCACGAGCAAAATCCAGACAGTAGAAAGCGAGTGAGTTAGTAGGTCACGGCTGTAGCGTGTAGCGTGTAACGTAGCATGTAACTTTCGAAGCTGTTACAAAACTACCTTTATTCACAGGACACTGCACGTGCAAATTAAAAGTGTCCGCATTCTGTGTGAAATCATTCACCAATTGGGTACAATGACCCTACAATGAACTTCGCGCCTCCTATCTTTTGCATTGGGCATACTTTCCACGCAGTTCACTCACAAATATATATGTTCTAATGTAAATATTATCTGTAGTAGTACCACTCCAGAATAATGTATGATATACTTTTCCGGAGTTCCATGAAATGTAGTGTACTATAGAAGACGAGAAACCTATGTATACTAAATCAAAGAAAAATCTGAATCTAAATAAAAAAATTTAAAAAAACATACAATGATATACTGTGATGCTATCTGGGAATCCGGTTCATGTGTCAACCCCAAAGTATGCAAGAGTTCATGCACGATAATACCAACGCGATGAAAACACCTCTCATGTACCAATGAGATGTACTGGTGTCTGAAGCAATCTTCCATTGGTTTTCACAAAATGAACTGTTTAGAGCCAGTGACACAATTCACTAATCAGGGGCCAGTTCCGCAAGTGGAAAGTAAAAATTGGAGAGTAAGTAAAATGACAAATGGCAAGTAATAAGTAGAGTAAAAATTGAAGAGCAAAGTAAAAAATTAAGAGTAGAGTAAAAGATAGAGTGAAAATTGATTATCAGAATGAGTTATTTTAAATCTTGATCAACTGTAGTTGACAGACACTTCATTCTGGTAAACTCAAATACATTGAAGTCTCATTTATGAGTACCCAAATTGACTTTACTTCTGTTTGTAAACTAGTGTGAGCAGCGCCAATACCTTTAGTTTACCGAACCAAGGGGGGGGGGGGTGATTCACATATGCGATTAGTAATTTGCGGTGATATGCTAGGCTGGTTAGGTACTTAATAAACTTTATAAACATAGAAGATTTGCTGCAGACACCTGTGGTTGTAGTTGAAAGGGCAGCATCCCAACTGAAGATGAACAGCCATGACCATTATGTACCTGCATGAATTAAATGTCAATTTTAAGTCAATAAACAATATTTGCTTGAAGCACTCCCCTGGGTAATTATAAGTTCGTCAGACTTCTTTTTTTTTTTTTGGGGGGGGGGATTATTCAAAGGGAAGAATTATTATTTCATCAAAATTTTCAAGCATAATTCCATAATTACAACATTTCCACCATGGAACTGATAATGGTGATTTACAGTACTAAGCAATTGTTACAAACTCACATAGCTCGTGAACTCAGAAAAGTACTGTGGGAAGGGTCCGAGTGGCCCCACGTCCAAAAAACGGACACAAGAGTGCTTCTCAACATATTCTATTGCATCATGAATTAACCCAGTTGTATAGTTGTTAAATCCATCTCCAATCGTTCTCTGTGTCAGAAGTGTCTGACGTGTCTGCGAGTATAAAATCAGCAAATAGATAAAATTCATACAAGTCCTAGGTATGTTTATTGGCCAGTTATTATTTGTTGTAGAAATAACTGTTATTCTTACCCAATAGTACACATTCCCGTTAGGCCACAATCTACTACCAACAGCATGACCATAAAATGCTGATACCAAAACCCCCTTGCTACAGACTAGTGATGGCCAGTCTAGTGCCATTTTTATGCTACGATTACAGCTCTACGTAAAATTCCAGCGTAAAATTCCATCGCAAAATAGATTACATGAAAGTGGATGACGATACAGGTCTGCACTTTTTCATGGACAATATGTTTATCAATATCTTCATTGTGTCCAAAAGTCATCGTCCACGGTCACTGCTATTTGATTGTGAAAATTCAATAGTTTCGATTTTACGTTAAAATTTTATGCCAGCTGAAGAAAAATCAAATTCTACGCGATGTCATTGCAAGCAATCAATCGCCTGGCGTAGAATTGGCTTTTCTTCAGCTGGCGTTAAATTTTTACGTAAAATCAAAATTTTTGAATTTTCACAATCAAATAGCAGTGCCAGTGGATGATGACTCTTGGACACAATGGAGGTATTGATAAACATATTGTCCATGAAAAATTGCAGACCTGTATCGTCTTGTCATCCACTTTCATGTAATTAATTTTACGCTTGAATTTTACTTCCAGCTGTAGTAATCGTAAGCATTAACACTATTTTCCTGATGGTTTTTCATCACTTCTGACACAAGCATCCTCTTAGATTCATTTCTAAATTTATCAATTCAAACCAAACAGTTTGAATGACAGGCAGTCTTGTGCAGTTTGTGATATTTTTCAATGTATATAAACACCTTCCTGGACAAGTTCACCACCCATTTTTTTATTTCACTTCGATCGTAATATCTCTGTCTATGGGTGTGTTATATGCTGAAACTTTGAATATATAAAGTTGTAACACCCCCCTACTCTGCTTCAATGGGGGGAGGTGGGGCGACTCACTACAGGGTGGGTCGCCCTATATGCAACAATTTTTTTGACGTTTTTGGTGTCCCAAACAAGTTCACCACCCACTTGATTAGCTACTCGTCGAGGGTGGTATCTCCAGCTGTGCGGGTGGTAGAAAGCTGAAATTTGGGGGATGTCTTGCCAACAACCCCCCTTACAATACACCAGTGCGGCTGCCTGCCAGCGACCCACTACAGCATGTGTTGCTGCATGTACAGTTGTTCATTTTTTTAAAACTACCCAAGTGTCCCAAACAAGTTTGCCACCCAACTGCATTACAAAAAATGTTGTGAAAACATACCTGATAAAAAATTGAGTCAGATTTGAACCTAGTTCTGCTCATTAAAAATTTTTCAGTAGGGCACCCACCCCTTCCCATAAACAGCAGACCGAAAATTTCACTTTAAAACAATTTTTTTATTTCACACTTAAAAAGTTGGTTTACAAAGTTCACTAAGGAAGGGTCCAAGGTTCAAAGTTACGTAAACAACATCACCGCTAAAATGCCCCAATAATGAAATTTTTTGGGATGAATATTATGATGTCATAGTCACATCATCACAGGAACAATATTTGACAAAAATTTCCACTTTTTCATTCACCCCAAATAAATTTCCTTATGCAGGCATTTTAGAGGTTATGTTGTTTACATAACTTTGAACTTTAGACCCTCCCCTAGTGAACTTTGTAAACCAACTTTTCAAGTGTGAAACAAAAAATTGGTTTAAAGTGAAATTTTCAGGATGCTGTTTATGGAACAAGGCGGGTCCCCTACTGTAGAAAATTTTAATGAGCAGAACTATGGTTCAAATCTGATTCAATTTTATTTATGTATGTTCTCACAACATTTTTTTATAATGCAGTTAGGTGGTGAATGTGGGACTTGTTTGGGAGACTTGGGTTGTTTTAAAAATTTGAACAACTTATTATGCGGCGACCCATGCTGTAGTGGGTCGTCGGCAGCCACCCACTGGTGTATTGTGTAGGAGGAGGGGGTTGTTTGCAAGACATCCCCCAAATTTCAGCTTTATATCGCCCTCACAGTTGGAGATATGGCCATCGTAGTGTAGCTAATCAAGTGGGTGGTGAACTTGTTTGGGACACCAAAAAGCCACAAAAAATGTTTGCATACAGGGCGACCCACTCTGTAGTGAGTCGCCGCACTTTCCCCCATTGATACGGATTAGCAGAGTGTTAGGACTACACAGGGGTTTTGTAGATTTGGACCCCTGCGGGGGTTCATATACCGTATTTCCTCGAAATACCCCCGGGGGGTTTATTTTTTCAGAGTGAGAATTTTGAGTGGGGGTTAAACGAGGGGGGGGGTATTTCGAGGGGGGGGGGTTATTATTTCGCCAGAAATTTTTTGAAATCCCAGTACTAAAATGTCGTCTGAAACGTACGCTGACGTCGAAAAATGCAACAAAAATCGCCATTTATAAGACTCTAAAGACATTTATAAGTGTGTAGATGTACAAACACTGTTCTCACATAACAGAGTCATCGTTTTTAACGTGTGTTCTGCATTGCCGGGATGACAAACCGCAGCCTTTGGGGGGCGGAGGGTTTGGGGGGGGGGGTTCGCGAGGGTTCAATAAATGGGGTTTTCTGAGATATAGAAGGAAGAAAAGGGGGAAAAATCACTAAAAGTAGGTAAAAAATAGCTAAAAACAAGTATATAAGCACATATATAGCCAAAATAGGCGATAATGAACATGAACTAGCGATTTTGGAGGTGAAAAACTATGAAAAGGTACGAAAATTAGTGATTTTGAGCAGAAATTTTTCAAAAATCGCTCCAGATAAATATATAGCTGGACAATTGGGGGGGGGGGGGGGGTTAAGGGGATAGTAGCCAAACATTTTGCCTCCAGGATAGATAGAGAGCTGAGCGGGCCTCCGGGATGGATAGATAGCTGGCGGATTTGGGGGAGTGGAAGACATGTGGAAGACTCTTCACGGCGCTGGCGCTTCCACACGCTTCCCCCGCGTATACATTTGCGTGGGAGTGCCATTTTAAGAAGCGTGAAGTGCCTTCACTTAGATTTTCGTGATGTGTGTGGAAGCGCTGGCAGCTTGGTGAAGCGTTCGGGAAGTGTTGGCGTGAAGACACTTCCCGACGCTTCACCGCGCATCCACACACCCATTTTTTGCTGTGTAAATAGCTTACCTAACTTCGATAATATCACAACATTACTTGTGCACATCCTAAAATTACTTTATTGGTCTCCTGGTGGCAATCCCAAGCCCTGTAAAGTGTACAGTAAACTGTCAAATGTAAAGTCAAATACAAGGTCAAATGTCAATTGTCAGGCAAAGTGTCAAATGTAAAGTAGTGTCAATTGTGTATCCAAATCTACTTTTTTTGTATCTAAATCTTATGCTCTTTGTATCGAAATCTAATGCTGAAAAATAAGATTTGGATACAAAAATATACCGTATATCCTCGAAATACCCCCGCCGCCCCTCAAAATACCCCCTCAAAATGGACACTACGAATTTATAACCCCCCTTGAAATACCCCCCAAATTGAGTGTAAAGAGAATGTAAATGACAAAAGCTGTTCAAAGTTTTTCAAGAGTTTTTCAAAGTTTCCTGAGTTTCCGTATTTCTGTGCAAAACAAAAACACAGAAACTCAGTAAGTTTCTGTGTTTAGTGTGTTTTATTGCGCCGTTCATTAGTGACAACATTATCGCTGCCTATGACAAAAGTCTGAATTAATCTTTTTACAAATGAGTAAATTTACTGAGTGAAGCTAATAAACCTCTTCCCGGTCACGTCCGGCAACCATTTTTTGATTTTACTTCTTATATCCTATCCCCAGTTCTAGGGCGCCCCAGAGGCTGAAACTTGGGGAAGATATTGGCACAACCCCCCTCTTCTTCGCATGAATTGGGGGGTCGCGGCGACCCCTCTCAGGGTGGGTCGCCTTAAGTGCAAATTTTTTTCCGGCTTTTTTGGTGTCCCACAGCAGGTCCGGCACCCGCTGACTTCTGAGCTGTGGGAGGGGTATAAATTCAAAATTTTGGGGATGTGTTACCAACACCCCTTCCCTACTATACACTATTCAATAATGTGAGATTAATGTGTAATTTTTTTTAAAATTCTCTTATTCTCTAAAAAACTCCACTCCCCAATAGATAGATGACAAAATATTCACTTTTTGGAACTTTTTTTTAGACACTTGAAGAGCTGGTTTACGATACTTTAAAGGGAAGGGTTCGATGTTTAAATTTATGTAAAGAACCATACCTCTAAAATGCCTGCATTGCAAAATTTACTTAGGTTGAATTTTATGACATCATAATGACATCATTGCAGGAACAAAAATGAACAAAATTTACACTTTGAAATTCCCCCAAGTAAATTTTGCAATGCATGCATTTTAGAGGTATGGTTCTTTACATAACTTTAAACACCAAACTGTTCCCTTTAAAGTATCGTAAACCAGCTCTTCAAGTGTCTAATAAAAAAAGTTTCAAAAAGTGAATTTTTTGTCATCCATCTATTGGAGAGTGGTGTTTTTAGAGAATAAGCGAATTTTTAGAAATTTTTCACTTTAATCTCAGATTATCGAATAGTGTATAGTATGGGACTGGTGTTGGTAACACATCCCCAAAATTTTAGATTTATACCCCTCCCACAGCTCAGAAATCAGCGGGTGCCGGACCTGCTGTGGGACACCAAAAAAGCCAAGAAAAAATTTGCACTTAGGGCGACCCAGCCTGAGAGGGGATGTCGCGACCCCCCAATTCATGCGAAGTAGAGGGGGGTTGCGCCAATATCGCCCCCAAGTTTCAGCCTCTGGGGCGCCCTAGAATTGGGGATAGGATGTAAGAAGTAAAACCAAAAAATGGCTGCCGGACGTGACCGGGAAGGTGTTTACAATACACTAATACCATGCCATGCCCTTGAGGGTTCTTCGTTGTCAGCAGTTTATAGAAAATCAACGATATGTCACAGGACTAGGACCCGGTGCTAATAATGGGTCATCACACTGTATATTCAGCGGGACATCCACAGGCTGGTCGACAAGGGTTTCATTTTCCAAATCAATCAAGTCTGCCACTGATTCTAAAACGTTGTTTTGAGGGTATCATTAGAGAAATACATATTAAGCATTTGAATTTGCTCATGCCTAGTTTCAGGTTATTCAGCCACAAGTCTTTTCTTCTCAACCACATTTTTAAGTGCGGAAATTTCTTAAAGCAATTTTTTTGTCTCCTCCAGAGCAGAGTTTTTTAATCACCGGTATTTTTGGAAAGCATAAGCATAAGCGTAAATACACTTTTCAAATATTGAGTAACAATACTAAAGCATATGGTATTTTGAAAATGCCCAGGAAAGCGTAAAAAAGCATAAGCGTCAAAATTAGTGACTTAGTATTAGCAAGATTAGCAGGGGCAACAACACGATCTTCGGAATCCATTATCGCCCCAAAATTCCTAATCTGAAGCCACGATATTGCTAGGCAACACAATTTTCGCTGCGTAAAGCGTAAAACTGGACCGTATGCAAAGTTTTTACGCTTTTAGTGTTCGGGTAATTCAGCCGGGAAAGCGTAATAAAGTGTATGGGTATTTTATGAAAGCGAAAGCATAAGCATAAGTGTAATTATAAAGACCCATTTACCCAGGTATTTCGGGTAAGCGTAAACACGCTTTCACAACTCTGTTCCAGACAGCGGGGCCAGCATATCTCTTGCGTTGTCGCAGCAAGTATTTCTTGCAAACGCTTTCCTGCCTTCTTAAAATGGTTCTTTTGTACCTGCATTGTTGTGAGGCTTGCAAAAGAGGCTGAATTTTTCTGGCATTATGTCAAGTGGTGTGCAATGCAGAGTTGTTAAAATACTTTTTTTGTAGTTTTATGCTTTTTCAAAAGCGTAAAACTGGGACTAGTGAAAAAATTTACGCTTTTAGTACCCAGGTAACTTGGCCGGGAAAGCGTAATAAAGCGTAAGGGTATTTTATGAAAGCGTAAGCGTAATCATAAGTATAAATACCCATTCCCGTGTATTTCGGGTAAGCAAAAATACGCTTTCGCAAATCTGGTGCAATGTGGTGACTCTGAAAGCTACTATACTCCAGTGACATGGCACTCTGCACGCGCAGTTTTTTATGTCTCATGTTGGAAGCATGCCAATGATAGGTAAAGCATGCGATCTTTGTGAAAAGAATAAAGAATTTATTGTTGTCAATACGTTAGTGTAAAAAGTTATAACAGCTATGAATTGTTTCATCTTTTTATGAAACTCGCATCGTTGGCACGCTTCCAGTGTGAATCGCGCGTGCAAGGTGTAAAGCCACTGGAGTACCGTATTTCCTCGAAATACCCCCGGGGGGTTTATTTTTTCAGAGTGAGAATTTTGAGGGGGGGTTAAACGAGGGGGGGGGGTATTTCGAGGGGGGGGTTTATTATTTCGCCAGAAATTTTTTGAAATCCCAGTACTAAAATGTCGTCTGAAACGTACGCAGACGTCGAAAAATGCAACAAAAATCGCCATTTATAAGACGCTTAAGACATTTATAAGTGTGTAGACGTATGTACAAACACTGTTCCAACATAACAGAGTCATCGTTTTTAACGTGTGTTCTGCATTGCCGGGATGACAAACCGCAGCCTTTGTCATTTACGTTCTCTATACACTAAATTTGGGGGGGGGGTATTTCGAGGGGGGGTTTATAAGTTCATAGTGTCCATTTTGAGGGGGGTATTTCGAGGGGGGGTATTTCGAGGGGGGGGTATTTCGAGGAAATACGGTATACATATTTACTTTTTTGAGCATGTCGCACATCCGAAATCCAAACTCAAGTGAAACTAACTCATTGCATAATTTTCTTAGCTCTGACCCCAGTTGGTGTCCTCTCGCACTTATTGGCGCACCGCACACTGCCTTTGCAGGTTCAGCGTTCGAACGTTTTTTTGCCATCCGCTGAACCAAAAACGCGGAACCGCCAAAGGCGCTGAACTCCAAATCGTCCGTACGATTAAAATTGGGTGGTTTGTCAATTCAGCGAGTGCAAAATTCGGACGATTTGGCGCGCTGAAATGATCTCGAACGCTGAACTTCAATTTCAAACGCTGAAGTGTGAACATTATACTGCGGAATCAATTTTCAGTTGTACTGGTATAGCTGTCACACGGTGCCTGGGGCAGTCCCAGACCCTGTAAAGTGTAAAATATCAATCAAAACAAATAAAAATATTTTATTACGGAATGTTGCATGACAATTGACACTTTACATTACATTTGACACTTCACATCTTGCAGAGGCTGGGATTGGCACCAGATGCAGGGTTCAGTTTTGACTGAATGGTATTGACTTATTGGGATTGTTTTTAAAAATTTTTTTTGGGATCAGAATCAGATCGAGATTGGGATCAGAATCATTGAATCCAAAAATTATCGCACTCAGTATCCCATTTAAACCCTACCATCATCGGCGATCAAAAATTGCCACATTTCATCGTTGAGGAACATTAACTAGAAAGTATTAGGGTGTAAATTAATTAGGGATGGCCAAAAAATGTTTTTAACGACCCTGTTTTTATAAAAAAAATTTTTTACGTTTATTGTAGAGAAAGAGTGCAAAATTGCACTTGCCTCAGGCGGGAATCGAACCCGCACCTCTCGTATAGAACAAGAGTGCCCTAACCACTAGACCACAGAGGCGGCTGGGCTCTTCACTATTAGGGGCTGACATGCTGCGTCGGCAATGCCCTTAACAGTAGATAAAACAGTTTTTTAAAAGCCCCCAAATATGGTTATGGGTCAACTTATACAGGTATATCAGACAGTTGTCAGTACTCTGTGATGCTAAATATAGCCATAGAATTGCTGTGAAGACATGCAGGGGTCTCGAATGGAGAGGGGTTACCCCCCCCCCCCAAACCACCCAGCTATCTATCTATCCCGGAAGCCGCTCAGCTATCTATCTATCCGGGAGGCACAATTTTGGGCTACTACCCCCTAAACCCCCCCCCCAAATCGCTCAGCTATCTACCTATCTGGAGCGATTTTTGAGAAACTATACCCCAATTTTCGCTCAAAATCGCTATTTTCATACCGTTTTATAGATTTTCACTTCCAAAATACTAGTTTTTGTTCCTTTTTACCTATTTTCAGCTATTTTTAGTACTATATGCTATTTTATACCCATTTTGAGCTATTTTACACCTACTTTTAGCAATTTTTCACCCCTTTCTTCATTCTACACCCTGGAATAGCGTATATAGCGAACCACCACAACCCCCCCCCTCAAATTTTTTCCAACTATCTATCCCAAAGGCCGCTCAGCTATCTATCCAACCACTCGGAGGGCCAAAATTCAAGATACCTCTGGAGCCATGGGATAGCATTATAAGTGGTGATTTCTGTCAAAAATACCATTTTTTGTCAACTTGTTACGTATATCATCTTTTGTCGAATGTTCTGACTTCAAGTCAAATTTTGCATGGAATAGTGCTTACATAAGGTTAAAAAGAAGGCTTATACATTGGCAGTGATGTTTCACACTGTAGAAGTATGTGGGAGCACTAATGCACCATTGCTGGGTATACCAATGAAAACAACCACCAATGGTAATTGGTATCTGAACTTGGTTGCCTGCACACAATAAAAAAATAGAAAATACCTAGTATATAACTACAAAAATTTATGGCTGTTTAAAAAAACGGTTTCGAAAGCTATGTTTACAAAAAAAATTCTTAAAAAAATAAATAAAACAGTTAAAAAACCTAGGGTTGGAAAAAAATTTGAACGACTTGATTAAAAAAATTAAAATCAGATTTTTTCAAAATCGTCTAAAACGGGGGTATAGAGAAAAATGTGTAGGTATGTTAAGTGTCAGACAATGTATTGTTATACCTATTGTAGTCATATTATGACCGTGGAGTCACGGGATAGCATTATAATTTTACCATAACAACGTACTCACACTTGTCTGATATTTATTTACCTGTATACCGTATTTCCTCAAAATACCCCCCTCAAAATGGGCACTATGAATTTGTGGTCCGGGAAATGTGTAACAGACGTTCAAAACACTTACTGTGTTATGTTAGAACATCGTTCATACCATCTATCTCCTTATATAAGGCTGTAAAAACTTATAAATGTTACAAAATATTATTGTTATTGTTGCATTTTTCACGTTTTTCTCTCAAAATGTTCACTCTGAAAAGATGAACCCCTGGGGGGGTAATTCGAGGAAATACCGATTTATACCGCCAACTGCCAAGCGCCAAAACCGCCACGGTGCGTTTCGCACTAGCGGCTAGGGTTCAAACGGGATTGACTTTTCGGGATCGGGATTGGTTTTTTGAGATTTCGGGATCGGGATCGGGATTGGCCGGGATTGGGGTCACGGGATCGGGATTGGCATTTTTTTGGGATCGGGATTGGGGTCTTGGGATAGAGATTTTGGCCAATGTTCTGGCATCCACAGTTGTTCATAAAGGTCTCAAAACACTGTTGGATGCCAGAAAAGTGGTATAAAATGGACGCTGGGGGGTTTTCGTTCACATTTTTGCATACAAAAATGTCATTTTTTCACTTTTGATAATTTCACTAATTTTTCCGGGATCGGGATCCCGGACTTGGGAGTTTCTCGGGATCGGGATTTTAAAATTTTCGGGATCGGGATCGGGACTGCAAAATCCCGGAATTTCATGGGATCCGGGATCGGGATCCCGTTTGAACCCTACTAGCGGCGCCAAGGGTCAATAGGGCCACAACAAAATGGCTCCAAGCACTGAAAGCGCGTTTTGCTTTGGCGCTTTTTGCTTTGGCGCTAGCGCCAGGTGCCAGTGCCATGGCGCTTTTCCAGCACTAGTCCCGATACCCCAGTCCTGGTTCCGTTAAAAAAATTGCCAGTCCCGGAACCGATAAAAAATGTCTAGGTACTCTCGGGTCAGCACAAAAAACTGGTCCCACTTGAACGGTAATCCCAATCCCGCAATCTCAATCTCATTTAAACTTACTTTGCTTTCTGCTGAATTTGACGGTCCGGACGTTTTCTCAATGGGCTGTTTATGATTTTAGTTGATTAGAGATACATATCTCATGCCGACATTCTTCATCTGCTGAAATGGCGGAAAGACCGTTTGCAAAAATTTGCAGAAACTCAAAAATAAATGATTTCTGGAGAAATTTTTCTCTCTTCTTTTTTGAAGCTTAAATGTCTTTCATATACATATCCAAATTTCATGAACTTATGTCACATCGTGAATGAGATTTGTATCTTTAAACAACAGTAGCACGGCCGCTGAACTCGACTCATGCGCTGAACCTCGACGCCGAATTGCGACGCTGAACCGGCAGATGAAAGTGTTCGGACACTTTCATTTTGACAGACGCTGAAATGTCGAGTTCAGCGAATGACCAAAACTGGTCAAAAATGCATCCAAATCAGTCCGAATTCGTCCGGACTTTCTGAAAAACCAATATGGCGGCCACTAAACCGCTGAACTGAAAGTGTCCGAACCGCAGATTTCGAATTCCGATTCAGCGGATTTCAAACGTTCGAACGCTGAACCTCCAAAATCAGTGTGCGGTGCGCCATACAATACTTTCGCAGATTCAAGTCATGGTTAATGTTTTTTTGCACCAAAATTCTACACAAACACAGGTGCAACAATGCAGCAACGACCAATACACTTGTGCTACTAAGACTTAGCAACATTTTGATTCCTGATTGCAGAAACTTTTATGGACACCCAAACTTAATTTTCTAGCGAGTGTAGAAATTTATGTAAAGCTAATTGTTATTAGCATGAGAATACTTATGTTGTAAACTTTTTTCACAAATTGTACTTTTCACATGCCCCTTTTGTGTGATGGGTGCCATTCATTCCATATTTATATCAGCATGAATATGTGCATGCTGAAATACTTACAAATTCACATGAAAATACTGATTGATGTGTTCACTGGAATAAGCATAAAATTTGAATTTAAATATTTGGAAAAAAGCAGACATTTAGAAAAAAAATTTACTGAGAGAAAGATTATGGGTTTCTGACATTTCATATTATAATAGGTATTATACATATTTTTTCAAAAAGAATTTTGGACTGATACAGAAGGGATTTTGTCTGTGTTGCAGTGTGTAATGTAATGTATGGAAGTCTATTTGAGAATGCTTTCTATGTTCTGAAAGCAGAATACAGGAGCATTTGATCCAAATAAAGCCGAGTTCATGTCCACTTCGTTTCACAGTAAACAAATTATGGTAATGACTTTTCCGGAAAGTGTCCAAAGAGGGTTATGTTATTGTGGAATATAGTAGAATGGGTAGTTATGTCTACCGTGTGTTAATTCGATAATTGCGTCCCCTCCATAAACACTTTACAGAAAAACAAAAGATGTCATTCATTACCACATTCTGTTTACTGGGAAACGAAGAGGACATGAACTTGACTCTAGTAGGTTCAAAGTCTCCAGTATTCCTCTTATGAACTTTTCAGAATTGTGTACTGTGTGTTTTAGAAGCGATTTTTGAGAAATGTGTTTAAAAATTCTATATCATGTTTAGTGATGGAATGGCGCCATGGCGCTGGCGCCCTTTAATGGCGCCAAAGGGTGCTAGCGCCATGGCGCCATTGGCGCTTGGCGCCCTTTTCTCTGGCGCCTGGCGCCTTTATTTCGAATGGCGCCCTTGGCGCTTGGCGCCATTTTCGCTGGCGCCAATTTGGTAATGATAATACATGTCTCCAACTTTATGTTTCCAACCGATTTTACATTGGAATTTCATCTAAAGGTTCAGAACTCTGGAAACGGTGGACCGTGGATCATGCATGTTGAGGTTTGGACACAATTAAGGGATAGATCAACATTGTAATCAATTTTGTGGTAAAATTTCCCACTGTTTTCCAAGAAAGAAATTGTTGAGTTTCCTGGTCTCCGTATTCAACAAAAACACGGAAACTCATGAGTTTCCTCATTTAATGTGTTTTTCAAATATTTGGTTTTACGGGGACCTGGTTCTACCCATGTGAATGTCAACGTTTCGCCACCTATTAAAAGCAGCAAAGAAGTGTTGCAAAAGACAGTACCATAATTAAATCTCCCATGGAATGGACTTTCAGTCAGATTTTTTTAAATTAAATTTTTAAGCGGGGGTTGTCAGACTGGTCACACATTGTATATGCTAGGACAAGAGTACCGGGGAGTTAGTAACTATTAATAGTGAGAATATTGAGGGGGGTTAAACGAGGGGGTACTAAATTGTCGTCTGTAACGCACACAGACGTAGGAAAATGCAACAATGACCGCTATGTATAAAGGCGGAATTACAGCTCAGCGGCGTTTGACGTGAAATGATGACGTCGTAAAATTGATTACATCAAAAATGACAAAGGTACAGCATTGAAATTTCAGAATTAGATAGTTCTAGTAAGTGTGTGTAATGTCCCAAAAAATTGTATCAAATAATCATTATTGAGTAGTTATTAATTTAACGTCAAATTTTTTTGGTGACGTAAAATGTTTGACATGAAATGTTGACATAGAATGTGTAAATTTTGATGTAAAATAATTAACTTATTAAATAATAATTATTTTTTTAATTTTTTTAGGACACAACACACAATTACTAGAACTATCAAATTCTGAAATTTCAACGCTGTACCTATGTCTATTTTGATGTAATCAATTTTACGACGTCATCATTTCACGTCAAACGCCGCTGAGCTGTAATTCCGGCTTAAGAATCTATTGACTTATTTAAGTATGTACCTAGATGGTATAAACACTGTTCTAACGTAACAATTCACTGTTTTTAACGTGTGTTTTGCATTGCTCGAATCACAAACCGCAGTTTTGTCATGTATTTACGTTCTCTGTACATTCAATTTGGGGGGGGGGAGTATTTCGGGACGGGGGTATTTCGAGGCTGGGGGGGGTATTTCGAGGAAATACGGTAATAAGACCTAATTAATTACCGTATTTGTATTACATTATAAATGTATTATTATATGTATTACATTTTGTTTACAATGAATTACGTTTCATGAACTGATAATCTGTATTGTGTTGCCACGAAACAATACGACCTTGTCTGTTTACTTTCTCGGATTCCACTCCTTCCTTTCTTCTATTTACCGTATATCCTCGAATAAGTCCCCCGGGGAGTTATTTTTTCATCAGAGTTTTTGAGGGGGGAGTTATTCAAGGGTGGGGAGTTATTCAAGGGAGGGAGTTATTTTTTCCTCATAACTTTTAGGAAAACTTGCATGTAGATAGGTGTGTATACACTGCGTAATACACACTGTGCATCTGCTTTCGCTGCCGTATGCTAACATCCTTTGTATTTTTTGTCTCACACACTGCACTGCATTTGCATTTCTGTTTTTTTCACTTGTTCCAGTATCCTCTTTACTCATCACAGAGGGGGGAGTTATTCAAGGGTGGGGAGTTATTCAAGGGGGGGAGTTATTTTTTCGTCAATGTTTTTGAGGGGGGAGTTTTTCAAGGGTGGGGAGTTATTCAAGGGGGGGGTCTTATTCGAGGATATACGGTATGTACATTTACTTTTTTATCCACATCTGTTAAGTAAAATATATTGCATTGGTAATGTGGGGCCTTTTTCATTTAAAATTTATCTACATAAATATTTAGATCACTGCATATTAGTGCCAGCCAACGCTAAAAGCTAGCAACCATGACAAAATGATCAAAATATACACACAAATACATTATATTTGAGTGCCGTGCCATCTTTGGGGAGTGCATTTTTACAAAGGCTTTGTCAGGCCCAATTCCACAGGTAGGCAAGAAACAAGAAACGTGGCAATTGCCAAAAGGGAGTACCTATATTTTTGGTAGGTAAATTTATGAATAGTTTAACCTATAACTGGGCAGAAGCACATAACAGGATATTTGTTAGTGGATAATTGTCACTTACCTACTTACTAGTGAACTCGACTTGACACTAGTGATGAAATTGTGCTGAGTTTACTGAGCCAATGTGGTGTTTTTATGCAAAAGTGATTGGCCACATCACTATAAAACCTCCTATAAAACTAAATCACCTATAAAAGTATGACAAATCATGCTAAATATGATAAGCATTATAAATGGCGCCAGGCATTTTGTTCCTGGCGCCGGTCAAAATAGCGCCAAGCGCCATGGCGCTTTCCATGGGCATGGCGCCACAGCAAATTACCGCCACGCGCTAGAAGCGCCATGGCGCTTTTTGCTTTGGCGCCATGGCGCTTTCACATAACTAATCATGAACAATAAGTATTTTTACCACAAAGTGTCACAAGGACCCACTCCCAAAGAGCTGAAAAGAAGCAAATATGTGGGCAAACAAATTGAAATTACTGATACTTTACCTAATCCTAGTCACCAAATGCCAATCATTGACTTATGAATTAGAGCAGCTGTGTAAACAGACAAGTGAGAAATCAATCTTCCATATGGGATCCTGCTATGTGGCCATTCCTGGGGAATTTGAATATCCCACACATCATGACATTACTTGCAGGGACTATGTACGTTTCCCTCTTGACTTGACCCCGATATTGATGCAATAATGGAACAAAAATTCAAAAACATTTTGATGCTTTCAAAATTGTCCTTACTTTTCAATATTGAAAAACATTGTTTGATATATTTGTACCTAGGGCTTTTGTCCTAAGGATAAAAAGCGCTTTTGTCAACGGCCCCGCTTTTAAAAAAAGCACTCTTTTTAAAAAATAATGCGCTTTTTTTGCTTTTTTTCAAAAAATGTCAAGACATCACCCAGAAAGCTCCCAAATATGGTTCTGAGTCAATATATATGAGTCAGTCTACGAGTCAATAGCCAAAAGTTGGACACACCGAAAAAAATTTTTTGTTTTAAAGTGTTCCTTGTATAGCACTGATAAGAAAATGATATTTCATTTTTTCCATTTCCTCTTACATATAGCATAATTGAGCATTTTAGCATGAAATGCTGATGTGAGGTGATCGCATCACAACTGAGGCCAAAATTAAGGAGACGTAACGGCTATATTTTATGCCGTTGCGAAGCCGAGAACATCCTCTTTCAGAATCCACAGCCTCCCCAGAGGCTCGCGTTAGCATTTTTATACCTAAGATTTCAAAACATGCTGTGCGCACTACTCTAGGCTGATTGAATCGCATGTGAGGCCGGAACTAAGGAGACGTAACGGCTATATTTGATACCGTTGCAAAGCTGAGGACATCCTCTTTCAGAATCCACAGCCTCCCCAGAGGCTCGCGTTAGCATTTTTATACCTAAGATTTCAAAACGTGATGTGCGCCCTAATCTAGGGTTGATTGTATCGCATGTGGGGCCGGAACCAGGCAAAACTAAATGCTGTGGTGTATACCATTGGAAAGCTTAGAACATTCTCTTTCAGAAACTGCCACTCTCCAGAAGGTTCACCGTCACGATTTTATACATAAGATTTGAAAACGTGGAATGCGCCCCAATCAAGGGTTGATTGTATTGCATGTGAGGCCGGAACCAGGAAAAACTAAATGCTGTGATTTATACCATTGGAAAGCTGAGATCATTCTCTTTCAGATAGTACCACTCTCCAGAAGGTTCACCGTCACGATTTTATACCTAAGATTTCAAAACATGCGGTTTGCAGAAATCCAGGTCGATCGTATTGCATGTGAGGCCGGAACTAAGGAGACGTAACGGCTATATTTGATACCGTTGTGAAGCTGAGAACATCCTCTTTCAGAATTCACAGCCTCCCCAGAAGCTCGCGTTAGGATTTTCATACCTAAGATTTCAAAACATGCTTTGTGCAGAAATCAAGGGTCGATTGTATCACATGTGAGGCCAAAACTAAGGAGACGTAACGGCTATATTTGATACCGTTGTGAAGCTGAGAACCTCCTTTTTCAGAATCCACAGCCTCCCCAGAGGCTCGCGTTAGCATTTTTATACCTAAGATTTCAAAACGTGATGTGCGCCCTAATCTAGGGTTGATTGTATTGCATGTGGGGCCGGAACCAGGAAAAACTAAATGCTGTGAAACATACCATTGGAAAGCTTACAAAATTCTCTTTCAGAAACTGCCACTCTCCAGAAGGTTAACCGTCACAATTTTATACATAAGATTTGAAAACGTGAAATGCGCCCCAATCAAGGGTTGATTGTATTGCATGTGAGGCCGGAACCAGGAAAAACTAAATGCTGTGATTCATACCATTGGAAAGCTTAGAAAATTCTCTTTCAGAAACTGCCACTCTCCAGAAGGTTCACCGTCACGATTTTATACATAAGATTTGAAAACGTGGAATGCGCCCCAATCAAGGGTTGATTGTATTGCATGTGAGGCCGGAACCAGGAAAAACTAAATGCTGTGATTCATACCATTGGAAAGCTTAGAAAATTCTCTTTCAGAAACTGCCACTCTCCAGAAGGTTAACCGTCACAATTTTATACATAAGATTTGAAAACGTGGAATGCGCCCCAATCAAGGGTTGATTGTACTGCATGTGAGGCCAGAACCAGGAAAAACTAAATGCTGTGATTCATACCATTGGAAAGCTGAGATAATTCTCTTTCAGATAGTACCACTCTCCAGAAGGTTCACCGTCACGATTTTATACCTAAGATTTCAAAACATGCGGTTTGCAGAAATCCAGGTCGATCGTATTGCATGTGAGGCCGGAACTAAGGAGACGTAACGGCTATATTTGATACCGTTGTGAAGCTGAAGACATCCTCTTTCAGAATCCACAGCCTCCCCAGTGGCTCGCGTTAGGATTTTTATACCTAAGATTTCAAAACATGCTTTGTGCAGAAATCAAGGGTCGATTGTATCACATGTGACGCCAAAACTAAGGAGACGTAACGGCTATATTTGATACCGTTGTGAAGCTGAGAACCTCCTCTTTCAGAATCCACAGCCTCCCCAGAGGCTCGCGTTAGCATTTTTATACCTAAGATTTCAAAACGTGATGTGTGCCCTAATCTAGGGTTGATTGTATCGCATGTGGGGCCGGAACCAGGAAAAACTAAATGCTGTGATTCATACCATTGGAAAGCTTAAAAAATTCTCTTTCAGAAACTGCCACTCTCCAGAAGGTTCACCATCACGATTTTATACATAAGATTTGAAAACGTGGAATGCGCCCCAATCAAGGGTTGATTGTATTGCATGTGAGGCCGGAACCAGGAAAAACTAAATGCTTTGATTCATACCATTGGAAAGCTTAGAAAATTCTCTTTCAGAAACTGCCACTCTCCAGAAGGTTCACTGTCACGATTTTATACATAAGATTTGAAAACGTGGAATGCGCCCCAATCAAGGGTTGATTGTACTGCATGTGAGGCAAGAACCAGGAAAAACTAAATGCTGTGATTCATACCATTGGAAAGCTGAGATAATTCTCTTTCAGATAGTACCACTCTCCAGAAGGTTCACCGTCACGATTTTATACCTAAGATTTCAAAACATGCGGTTTGCAGAAATCCAGGTCAATCGTATTGCATGTGAGGCCAGAACTAAGGAGACGTAACGGCTATATTTGATACCGTTGTGAAGCTGAAGACATCCTCTTTCAGAATCCACAGCCTCCCCAGTGGCTCGCGTTAGGATTTTTATACCTAAGATTTCAAAACATGCTTTGTGCAGAAATCAAGGGTCGATTGTATCACATGTGACGCCAAAACTAAGGAGACGTAACGGCTATAATTGATACCGTTGTGAAGCTGAGAACCTCCTCTTTCAGAATCCACAGCCTCCCCAGAGGCTCGCGTTAGCATTTTTATACCTAAGATTTCAAAATGTGATGTGTGCCCTAATCTAGGGTTGATTCTATCGCATGTGGAACCGGAACCATGAAAAACTAAATGCTGTGGTCTATACCATTGGAAAGCTTAGAAAATTCTCTTTCAGAAACTGCCACTCTCCAGAAGGTTCACCGTCACGACTTTATACATAAGATTTGAAAATGTGGAATGCGCCCCAATCAAGGGTTGATTGTATTGCATGTGAGGCCGGAACCAGGAAAAACAAAATGCTGTGATTCATACCATTGGAAAGCTGAGATAATTCTCTTTCAGATAGTACCACGATCCAGAAGGTTCACCGTCACGATTTTATACCTAAGATTTCAAAACATGCAGTTTGCAGAAATCCAGGTCGATTGTATTGCATGTGAGGCCCAAACTAAGGAGATGTAACGGCTATATTTGATACTGTTGTGAAGCTGAGAACCTCCTCTTTCAGAATCAACAGCCTCCCCAGAGGCTCGCGTTAGCATTTTTATACCTAAGATTTCAAAACGTGATGTGCGCCCTAATCTAGGGTTGATTCTATCGCATGTGGAACCGGAACCATGAAAAACTAAATGCTGTGGTCTATACCATTGGAAAGCTTAGAAAATTCTCTTTCAGAAACTGCCACTCTCCAGAAGGTTCACCGTCACGACTTTATACATAAGATTTGAAAATGTGGAATGCGCCCCAATCAAGGGTTGATTGTATTGCATGTGAGGCCGGAACCAGGAAAAACAAAATGCTGTGATTCATACCATTGGAAAGCTGAGATAATTCTCTTTCAGATAGTACCACGATCCAGAAGGTTCACCGTCACGATTTTATACCTAAGATTTCAAAACATGCAGTTTGCAGAAATCCAGGTCGATTGTATTGCATGTGAGGCCCAAACTAAGGAGATGTAACGGCTATATTTGATACTGTTGTGAAGCTAAGAACCTCCTCTTTCAGAATCAACTGCCTCCCCAGAGGCTCGCGTTAGCATTTTTATACCTAAGATTTCAAAACGTGATGTGCGCCCTAATCTAGGGTTGATTGTATCGCATGTGGGGCCGGAACCAGGAAAAACTAAATGCTGTGGTCTATACCATTGGAAAGCTTAGAAAATTCAGCTTCACGATGTTATACATAAGATTTGAAAACGTGGAATGCGCCCCAATCAAGGGTTGATTGCATTGCATGTGAGGCCGGAACCAGGAAAAACTAAATGCTGTGATTCATACCATTGGAAAATTAAGATAATTCTCTTTCAGATAGTACCACGATCCAGAAGGTTCACCGTCACGATTTTATACCTAAGATTTCAAAACATGCAGTTTGCAGAAATCCAGGTCGATCATATTGCATGTGAGGCCGGAACTAAGGAGATGTAACAGCTATATTTGATACCGTTGTGAAGCTGAGAACCTCCTCTTTCAGAATCAACAGCCTCTGGGGAGGCTGTGGATTCTGATAGAGGATGATCTCAGCTTCGCAACGGTATCAATATAGCCGTTACGTCT
>CAXIWS010000408.1:0-11950 GCA_964036195.1 Sphaerolaimus hirsutus
CTTATGGCGCCACCGTGCTTGCTGCCCGGTGCAGATGCCAACGAACCTGCAAATACCATTCCGAGTTATTTTGTGGGTGATCAAGCGTTCGCGTTGTGCAAGTGGTGTATGGTGCCATATGCGCTGCATGCAGATGACAGCCAGCGACACTTCAACTATCGGTGTGTTTGAATATTGTGAAAGAAGCGTTGTTTGGTAAAACTGAAATCTAAATTTGACTGCAACTACTGCAGCTTATCCCGAGCTAGGCGCACTGTCGAATGCGTCTTTGGTATTTTGGCTGGCAGATGGCGCATACTGATGACCTGTATCGCGATGGAACCGCCGCGCGTACGAAGACTGGTTATGGCCTGTTGCCACCTGCACAATTGGCTGCGTGATATCTGCGGGGAAAGTGCTGCCAACCAATTTGATGAAAATGGCGATGAAAAACCACAAGATGACCCGAACGACACTGTTGAGCGAAATGTAAGTTTACCTTGCATATTCACTGTTACAATTCAACATCACATAAATTCATTCCCATACACAGCTGCAGTGGCGACCAGTGTACGACAACATGGATACGATCGATAACGTGCCAATCCGAAGGGACGTTGACGAAAGAGATGCGCGCCCCATCAGGGATGCAATCAAGGAGTGGATGATGACGGACGCCGGTCGTGTTCCGTGGGTGAATCCCGCTGACTGCTGAATTTGCAACTACGTTGAATATAAAAATCAAACTGAAATATTTCCGTTGCAGTGGCAGTTAGCATTAAAGTGGCACTGGAATGGTAAACTGATGTAACAAATACAAAAAATTCATTTTCATGCTATCTGCTACAGCTACACTTCATTTTTCGATTGCAACCGGTTATAATGGTTGTTATGTAGTACACTGTCGTTGAATGGACAATTTTCATTCACTATTCGATTTTTGGCTGATTTTTTTTTTTTTAATTGTGATTAAATCATAATTCGCAAAGTCTTTCGTTTCACGCCGTGAAAAATTGTGTGATGTGTGCAGCTAATGTTCCTCTTTCATGTGTGATTTTTTTTTCCGGATTCGGGCTTTCCGTTCACGTGCTAGTGATTTATTTGCGTTTAATTGAAATAAAATCATAAAAAATCGAAAGTTCATATTTCATGTCCGCTGTGTACACCAATCGATAGCGCAACGAAAACTGATAATTTAGAACGTTTCAATAAACGAAAAAACGTAACAGGTGATTTTATAAAAATTTTTTTCCACAAAAAAATGATAATTCAATAAAAAATCCAATGTTGCACTTTAAAATATTTTAAAAATTTTGACAACATCTACACAACGTACTGTACACGATGACGCAAAAAAATTGCATAAACAATGCTCCGTTCTTCCACAATTAAAGAAATTAGAAATTAACGTTTACAGCGTAAATTCACATCACAGGCAAACTTGAAAAAAATAAAGATGGCGGCCTAAACTCCGCCCACTTTTACTATGCGTGAATTTAGCCGGTAAACTAAAAAATGGAGTTTAGCCGCCAGTAAACTGAAAACGCCAGTAAACTAGTGTGCGCGGGGCCATTAAATGTGTATATTTACCTATACTCAGTGAACCGAAAAGTATGCGTCTAAAATTACTTATGTCTTGATCGATAACACACCAGCAGGATACTTATGCATGCACTTTCTCAATAATGGAGCGATTACAGCTCGGGCGATAAATTCCAGCGTAAAATTCCATCGCAAAATTGATTACATAAAAGTGGATGATGATACAGGTCTGCAATTTTTCATGGAGAATATGTTTATCAATACCTTCATTGTGTCCGAGAGTCATCATCCACAGTCACTGCAATTTGATTGTGAAAATTCAAAAATTTGTATTTTACGCTGGAATTTTACGCCAGCTGAAGAAAAATCAATTCTACGCTATGTCATTGCATGCAATCACCTGGCGTAGAATTGACTTTTCTTCAGCTGGCGTAAAATTCCAGCGTAAAATAGAAATTTTTGAATTTCCACAATCAAATTGCAGTGACTGTGAATGATGACTCTCGGACACAATGAAGGTATTGATAAACATATTCTCCATGAAAAATTGCAGACCTGTATCATCATCCACTTTTATGTAATCAATTTTGCGATGGAATTTTACGCTGGAATTTTACGCCCGAGCTGTAATCGTAGCATAAAGAGAAAATATTATGACATCACAACAGTATGTATCCACAAATACTTCAAGCATTTTGGTATGAGGATTTAATGTTTGATATGGGCGACAGCTACCGTATTTCCTCGAAATACCCCCGGGGGGTGATTGTTTCATAGTGGTCCCGAGAGGGGGGGGGGGTTAAACGAAGGGGGGGGGGGGGTATTTCGAGGAGGGGTGGTTATTATTTCGAAAGAA
Organism: Sphaerolaimus hirsutus; assembly: GCA_964036195.1. NCBI lineage: Eukaryota > Metazoa > Nematoda > Chromadorea > Monhysterida > Sphaerolaimidae > Sphaerolaimus > Sphaerolaimus hirsutus. The sequence continues at coordinate 2,378 of CAXIWS010000408.1, forward strand.
ATTTTTCAAATCCTAGTACAAAATCGTCGTTTGTGATGTACACTGGGGTAGAAAAATGCATCAAAAACTGACATGTATAGACTCCTGTAGACTAATAGTAGTACGTAGATGGTATAAACACTAACGTGATTACGACATTGTTTGAACGTGTGTTCTGCACTACGCAGAACACAAACTGCAGTATTTGTCATGTACGTTCTCTTTACACTCAATCTGGGGGGGGGGGGTATTTCGAGAGGGGGGTGATTGTTTCATAGTGGTCTCGAGAGGGGGGGGGTCAAACGAGGGGGGGGATTTCGAGGAAATACGGTATACTATGTGATTTGATCGGCTTCATAGGTTTCATAATCATGCATACTAGATCATATTTCTTTTTCTGTCACAGTTTGTCACGGGTTGTCGCGGAAATTTGTTCTATGTGTAGTAGTTGAGTGAACTTACTACAATAGTAATTTCACTCAATACTACATATGGAGCCTTGTTAACGAGGCTCCATACAACAATTTCCTGTGACAGCCTGTGACGACAGGAAAAAGGTATTATCTAGTGTGCATGATCATGAAATGTGTGAAGTTTGGTAGTTTTCCATGTTGTGGGCTCATCAAATCACGATTGATCGAGTCCGTCAGATGTTTCATTCCTATCCCAGAAATGTTTGAAAAATAGACTTTTTAATCATCACATCGTCATTGACTGTAAACACCGTTTGTGTATTTATGCACTTTCAAAAAAAAATTAAAAGAGGAGCCGAGTACAACCAAAATATGTTTCGTGCTCTGAAATTTTTTATTATTTTTTATTTTATCAACGATGACGTCATATATGTGTTTTGTCCAGAAAAATAGACAGCATGCGGTCCGCGGTGTATACGGTGCCATTTTGCCCATTTTGCCAATTAGCTTTTTATGCATCGCCACGGTTTATTTGATTTATGCAAATGTCTTGCATATTACATTAGAGGTCATAAATGATCTAACTTTCGAAAATTTGGTCTCAGCAATTTGAAGGTCATCAATTTATATCCCCCCGTTTGAATAGAGTCGCCTGCCTTAATTGATATAAATAATACTTAATTGATACATCCATTCAAACTTTTACGATGCATGTTTTTGCTATAGATGGCATGGCGCCATGGCGCTTTTTCTTTTTGTGGCGCCAAGCGCCAAACGTCCATGGCGATGTTCCAGTGTCCGCAGCGCGAAAAGTCGATGGAAAAGTTTGGTACTTTTAACAACTGTACACAAATGATAACTCTACGAAATGCTCGTTCAAAAAAGAAGATAAAGCAAGAATTTTGTTGCTCTAAATAAGTGATAGTAAATAAGATAACTGGTACTTGCAGCTTACCTAATTTGAGCACACAATGAGATGACCATTCCTGACACATTTAACATGAAATGTAAAATGCCACACAATCTTGTGATTTCGCCAGAAATTTGTTGAACTCCCAGTACTTATTCGTCGTTTTTAACAAATGTAGACAAATGTAAATATAAGCGTAAAGTAACAATAATCGACTGTATAAGCGTCTAGACTATTATAACGTTGCCTTAATACCTACCGTATTTCCTCGAAATACCCCCCCCTCGTTTGACCCCCCCCTCTCGAGACCATTATGAAACAATCACCCCCCCCCCCCTCGAAATACCCCCCCCCCAAATTGAGTGTAAAGGGAACGTACATGACAATCACTGTAGTTTGTGTTCTGTGTACTGCAGAACACACGTTAAAACAATGTCGGTGTCACGTTAGAACAGTGTACATACCATCTACATACTAATATTAGTCTACAGAACCTTATAAATGGCGGTTTTTGTTGCATTTTCCGACGTCTGCGTACGTTTCAGACGACAATTTCCTACTTGGTTTTCAAAAAATTTCTTGTGAAATAATAACCCCCCCCTCGAAATACCCCCCCCCCCCTCGTTTGACCCCCCCTCTCGGGACCACTATGAAACAATCACCCCCCCGGGGGGTATTTCGAGGAAATACGGTATGTAGAAAGTATAAAGTCTGTTCTAACGTAACACATTCATTGTTTCGAGGGGGGTATTTCGAGCAAATACGGTATACATATATTTCACCTAGTATTTCACTTTGTTGTTGCTTTTACATTTTACATGACATTTTACACTTGACATTTCACGTCACATTTGACGGGCCGTGGGACGGGACTGGTGCAACTGCCAGCAAAATGTCAACAATTCTGCACCTTGACATGTGACAAGAAACATTTTGCGCAATCCGGTGCATAAGAGTTAATAAATTTAGTTGTTTTCGGCAATTTACGGTATTTTTTTGCAGAAATGATGACGGCCAAAAATTTGGGTTTCGCTGCCGCTACTATAAATACTTGCCGCAAAAAGTACAATAAAAGTAAATTGTTGCTGCGGCAGCGGGGTGCAGTTGTCCGCGCCACGTGTTTATTTACAAACATATTTCATTTTAGTGAATTTCCCGCGAATAATGTTTTATGCAGGTCGTTGAGAAAATCAGGAACTAATTTTTTTTGCTCGTTTTATATTCCAGTACTAACAAATATTTAGAATATGTATGGATAACCTCTATTTATTTCTATGAAATAACAGAAATATCGTGATATTCAAATTTACCTATGCATTTTCTGGCAACATTCTCTATTATGATCATTTATCTCATAAAGTATCATTTTCTAAACGATCGGAAAATTCTGCCCATAAAAATCACTTTTGAAAAGTACCCTCAGAAAAGCGAAACCGAATGAAAATGCTTTACTCGACAATATTAACTAGATATAAATAGGTATTTAGTTTACCTGAATAATTTACACCCACTCGCTAGTGTAACGGTGCGTCAATTATTTACATACACGAAATGTAAAGGTTATACTCGGCGGACATAACACTTAGTATGAAAACCTACCATAACCCATCTGAATAATGAACCAAAAATTATCATAATATTTCGTTTTTTACTATGGAATAATTTATTGCGAAATTTATCACAAGATTTTATTCATTAAATTATGGTAGGTTTTCATACTAGGTGTGCTGTCCGCCAAGTTAGGTATACAATATGCGTGGCGCATATGGTGCCATTGCCATGGACTCATGGAAAGAGCCGGGGGAAAATGGCGCTACCTACAGCGCCATGAAATGGCGCCAGCGCCATGGCGCCTTTCCATCACTAGTGCCACGGCAACTTATTGTACAATGACGCCACGGGTGGTATACCAAATCCAAAACCAGACAAACATGATTTTGATGCAGTCTAGTCTTGAATAGCAGTTTTTTTGTAACGTAAGGTAACTCTGTAACTTTTTAGTCAATTTGAAAATGTCAATGTTCTACGGAAGTTCTCATTATTTTTTCCCCCACAAAAATTGGACCTACATATATCGACCAGCAGATAAAATTGGAAAAATTAAAAATACTGAAAAATATGCGAAACCAATTCTAGATGCCATCCCCATGCTCAATAAATTTTTTGAAATTTTGGAGTTATCGAATTTGGACGCCTCATTTTACATTTGTTGTGTTGCATTCACACTGCCTAACGTTTTTACCTACATTTGAAGGAGATAAATAAGGCGTTAATTTCAAAAATTCACATTTCTACGCAAAAATGGCAGCTGAGAAGCCAGTGTTGATTTACGTAAAAGGGAGGGGCAGGGGACAGATTATTCGGTTGACCATGGCCGCAGCTGGAATTGAGGTAAACTGGGTTTCTTGTTTCAGTGATTTCAATTGAAAGAGTATGTATTGCATAGGTAATTGAAATGCTGATGGGTTTCACTGGTATACTCGACAAACACGATACTCTACAAACAGATAGGAGTTATGTCTTGGGTTGGCAGACGGCCAGCCGATAACTTATGGAAGACGTGATGAAGACGAAGTGATGACGTCATGAAGACGACGTAATGGCGAGAGATGATGATGGCGATGAAAGTGATCACGTCATGATTAGGGTTCAAACGGGACCAGTTTTTCGGACCGGGACCGGGACCAGAAATTTTCTAATGTCGGGACCGGGACCGGGACCGGGACTGGGGGGTCGGGACCGGGACCGGGACCGGGACTGGCTTTTTTCAATTGTCGGGACCGGGACCGGGACCGGGACTGGGGGGTCGGGACTGGGACTGGGATTTGCCGAACCAGGTACCGGCACCGCGGTATTGTTGAACCTTATTGGTATGTAATATCCAGCCAATGTTGTTCCACACACCTCCACTGTGTGAAGGACCACTCTCAATGTATAAGCCTTTTCTTATAACATTATTCAAGCAGTATTCCATTGCCATCTTCACTTGAAGTTGTGAATTTATGATGAAACGCAATGTACGCAGGATTGTTTTGGGAGGGGAACGCCAGTTGTAGGTGCCAACGCCATGGCAGTATTGGCGCTGGCGTTGGCGCCAACGTCTACAATATAGGTATCTTTATATACCTATATTTCATGCTAGAATCATGTTGGGGATCTTTCTAACGCTGTCACATTATGGAAAAATACATAGTAATCATTGGCTGGGTATTTGCGCGCTTGCGCGCAAAATTTTTTTAGATGTTCCCACAAAATCGCTTTAAAAAAGTGCCATTTCTGGCAAAATTTTTTGAAAAATATGTTTTTTCCATCCCTTGTCGGGACCGCTAAAAAATTCCGGGACCGGGACCGGGACCGGGACTGGGTGGTCGGGACCGGGACCAGCATCGGGACTGGCTTTTTTAATTGTCGGGACCGGGACCGGGTCCGGGACTGGGGTGTCGGGACCGGGACCGGGACCGGGACCGCCCCAGTCCCGACTTTTTGCCGAACCATGTACCGGGACCGCAGTCCCGTTTGAACCCTAGTCATGATGGAGTGTTTCCTCCGGAAAAATGTACGGTGTAATGTCATCCCAGTGTAATGGCTAATGGTAACGGTGCCAGAAACTTTCACGGAATGCCCCAGACAAAAAAACCACGAAAAAAAAAACACCGACAGTTAGCATTCAAAAAAATCTCTGGCATATAAATATATGTTTAAAAATACCAGAAAACGTTTAAAACAATGTAGGTAAGCTTTTCATTTTTATGTTTTGCCAGTATTTTCCAAATCCTATTTAATACTAGGGTACTTCCTTTTGACAAATTTTCTGAGATCACATTTAATTCTATTTTCTCAAAATCACACATTTTTTCCATTTTTTTCTCCCAGTTCGACCACGGAGACTTTGTGGACAAACCGGAGAAACTGAACAAATTGAGAGCAGATGGAACTCTCCAATTTGACCAACTGCCCCTGGTCAAGTACAAGGGAATGAATATGGTGCAGTGTTTTTCTACAGCCAGATATTTTGCTGATATTGGAGGTATGATGGGAAATGGCTGTAAGGAGGAGAAATTTAGGTGGGCTTTTTGTGTTTGTTGATATTTTTATCTAACTGTGTGAATTGCTCAAGTGTAGTGATAGAAAAGTGCCAGAGAACATGCCACCATGGGAAAAAGAAAAAACTTTGTCACTTGAAAAATTTGTCACTTCATCTGTTTTGCATGTTTAGGTCTAATGAACACAATTTTCAGGCCTTGCATGCCAGATTATGATTTTTTTGTTAAAATTTAGTAAAAATTTTGAAAAATATTTGTAATTTTTTTGTAAAATAGTGTCATTTTATTTTATTAACTACTTTTGGAAATACAATAAAATAGAATGAAACAAGAATAAAATTCAAATAAAATACATTTTTATAAAAATTTTCATATACATAATTTTTATAAAACCAACCCTGGGCATGGAATGTACCTGTTCTGCATTTCGTCAGTATTTCATACTCAATGAGTGAATTTACCACCCTATAAGTGCAAAAAACACCCAAAAACGTTAGCTTCGCAGAATCAACATGTTGGCTGATGGAGCGAACGACTTCTACGGGCCTTTCATGAGCTTGGCCATGGTGCCCGACGACGTGTTCACCAAGACCACCGATGATGCCATGAAGAGGTACATGCCTAAGTTTGAAAAGGTCAGTTTTTTGCCATGCAGCACAGTATTTTCTCACAATACTTGAGGCCAAAGTTTATTGTCGAATAATGCAAGTGTAGGGATGGCTGGGTTTTTCAAAGGTTTTTTTTTAAATTAAAAATTAATTTCAATTAATTAATTAATTAGGTAAATATTTAAAAAAACGTTACTGTTTTTCATCACATTGCCAAATCATTTTCACTCAAGAAATGAGGTAAGGAAAGTTTGGCAGATTGCGAGGAAACATTCGGACAGCAATATTGAGTGGAAATATGATCGCAATGTTATGAAACACATTGTGATTAATTTTTTTGATCGAAATCCAACCAATTTGCACACACAAATATTATACGTATACTCGGCGGACACGATACTCTGCCCTCGCACGCATTTATGTCTCACATTGGAAGTGTGCCAATGATGCAAAGGCAGGCGAGTTTTGCATAAAAGATGAAAAATATCTTGTTGTGAATAAGTTCACGTATAGCGTTATAACAGAGATGACTTTTTTCAACTTTTTATGAAAATCGCACGCGTAAAAAATCGTTGGCACGCTTCCAGCGAGAACCACGCGTGCAGGGTGTAAAGTGACTGTAGTATAGTAACATTTAAATTTGTCAGGCGTGCAGGCATAGCTTACTCGCATTACCCAAGAATGGAATCTGGCCCATGGGGGCTTATTCGAGCACCCCTTAATCCCCCCCCCTATCCTTAGGTGCTCTCCGAGGGGCAGAACGGTTTCTTGGTGGGCGGCAAGCTGTCCTTCGCCGACGTGGCCCTGTTCCACGTGACTTTCGCCATCGACGAAAATAAGGGAGCCAATGCGCTAGATCCCTATCCCAATTGCAAGGTTAGGTGGGGGGAAATGGGTAGTTTAGCGTTACAAAAATAACCGGGCGATTTTTTGGTTTGAGATAATCTAGATAACTGTATACCTTGAGCCCGGTGCGGTGCCTTTCGGTGCTAGCACCGGTAGCCGGTCGGTGCCCCATGGTGCCGGTCCCATTTTATTCAAAATGGCACTGGAGCCGGTGCGGTGCGGTGCCATATTTCCCGGTGCCTTTACTACCATTTTGACATACATATATCGAAAATGGTTCCTTCCGGTGAACTCAAACATGTTTTAATACAAATTAATTGTATAACAATTTTTTCTTCTTTTTTAACACGCAATTTTCATTTACAGGCACATTTGGAAAAAATCAGGGCAATGCCAAGCATGAAAAAGTTTCTGGAAAGTGACAAGCATTTCCCCAAGAACACGCCGGATTATTACAAAATGTTAAAATATGTGTTCCAATTTTAACTGTGTTGGAAATAGCGTCGCTTTCTATACCACCGTGTTTCCACCCACCCCCCTCCTTGAATAAACTCCCCACGAGGCACGAAATACCCCAGGTGTTTTCGAGCTGAGGAAAAATACCCCCCTCGAATAAGTACCCACCTCGAAATACCCCCCTCAAAATTTCCACTCTAAAAAATAAACCCCCTGGGGGTATTTCTAGGAAATACGGTAATTAGAATGCATATTTTGGTGATTTATGCCATGTATTATTTTGTTGATGAATAGATATTTTACAATGATATGAGTATAGTTTTGTTTCTTCACGTTATGAAGATGTATTTCCTATTTATAAAGGTTTTTATCATGAATTCATGATACTCAATGTATCCCGTTGAATTCAAATAAATATGGCAATTGGCAATACTGCATTCTTCTTATAGAACGGCCACAGGGAAACAAGAAATTCTGACAGCTCGCTGACAGTTTGCTTGAAAACCATCAAAAAATGTGGCAGCTCGCTGACAAAAAATTTCAAATTACTGACAGCACGCTGACAATTGGCTGACAAAATGCACAACATTAGGTTATTTATTTGACCCAGTAAGCTCAACATTCCTTACATATGTGCAAACAAAAGGTAATGAATGGAATGTAAATGAAAATAAATATTTTTGGACAATTCAAGGAACTCAATACGATGAAAAAACAAAATGCACCAATGACAGAGACGTATACAGTAGTGCTAATGGACATATGAAGGGTGTGCTTCTAAAAGTACTGATCTACAAATTTTTCAAATTTGAGTTAGGACCATTTTTGGGGTCCCCATAAAAATGCGCTTCAAAAATATATATAATATGTGGGGGGTGCGAAATTCAATTTTGAGATATGGGGGGTCGAAAAAAGCAAAAAAATCGCAAAATACAGTTTTTGAAATTTTAAAAGTACCGATCTACAAGCTTTTTCAGCTTTTGTGTCTTTAAAAGTACCGATCTACACACTTTTTTCAAAATTGTTCTTTTAAATGTACTGATCTGCACATTATTTTTTGTGCTTCTAAAAGTACCGATGTCAGATCGGCGTCCGGTTGCGCAAAAACTCATTTTGTGCTTTTTTATTATGGGTAAAAGTACCGATCTACAGCTTTCTGATTTTGTGCTTTAAAAAATACCGATCTACATGCTATTACTAATTTGTTCCTTTAAAATGTACTGTACTACAAAAATACAATTCCCTAAATTTTATATAGCTAGTGTTATGTGTATAATCAATGAATATACCCATGCATGTGAAGACCCAACAATATGGCCGAAATACCTTTACCCAAAATTCCCATACCCAATACCCATGTATGGGTATTGCATGCTCCAAACTTTCAATCGCGATTATCTCGAAATCGATTTTTTGTAGATCGGTACTTTTAGAAGCACACCCTTCATATATAACTGACGCGTCCACATCTAAAAGTCAACAAGTCCAAAATATGAAAATTTCGAGTTAGGCCCAGAAACGTCATCTGAGGCTACTTCCGCACATTTTTCATCATTTTCCATAAATTTTTTGACCTCACATGCCCATATGGCAAAGTGCCAAATTTGACATTTTTTGGGAAAAATACAAAAATTTTGGGCAAGACTTCGACAAGTCCACTTAGTTTCGGGCTAAAAGTCGATATATCCACCCGTCGTCCTCCACACATATCCTTCGTCTTCGTTGTTGTTGGGAAAAAATAGCAAGAAATGTGATAAGTCCACTATGGTCAGCTAATTCTAAAAGTCGACAAGTCCATAAATTGCCCATAAGGCAGCTTCGTCGTCACCGGGAACAAAAATGTTCTTGAGTGCAAGAAGTCGACAAGTCCTTTTCCCTCCCGAAAACAGTTTTGCTCTGACCGAATGGAATTTTATGGACACCCCAATTTTCACATATAGGTTGAGAGCAGGGGCTGAAAATTTGACACTTTATTGTCAACATTTATGGAACTAAATGGAAAGCATGAGAGAGCCCAATTGGACACGCACCACGGGCCTGGAATTCGGTCTGAATCTAAAATGTGATTTATTCAAAATCGCATTTTGTGTACTTGTCGACTTTTAGAATTAGATGCCTCAACAGCATACATATATGTATACGCATAAACCCTGTCCTAACATCTCTCAGTCATTAGTTTTAACGTGTGTTCTGCATTTACCGATCACACACTGCTAACGATGGCAAAAAAAGATTCGAAAATTCGAAAATATTTTCGAATTTTCGAATTTTTTCATAATTTTCGAATTTTTATTTCACCCCTGGAAAAAACACTTAAA
>CAXIWS010000409.1:0-12272 GCA_964036195.1 Sphaerolaimus hirsutus
AGAGAGGGCGTCGCGGCGACCCCCCAAATTCATGCGAAGTAGAGGGGGGGTTGCACCAATACCTACCCCAAGTTTCAGCTTCTGGCGCGCCCTAGAACTGGAGATAGGGTGTCACAAGTAAGATCAAAAATAGGGTGCCGGACGTGACCGGAAGGTGGTTATATAGAAAGTCAAAATCTCCTTCCATACATATCTCCGAAAATGTCATCTTCCTACTGAAAAAATTTATCAAAGTCAAAAGTCATCATTTTTCAGGCTGTTTTTTTTGGAAATTCATAACTTTTGCCTGACATCACCTATCAATATGATATTTGGATTTTATAAAGATAGTTTTGGAGATTAATTGGCCCATACAAACAAACTTCATAAAAACTTTTTTTTCTCATTGAAAATGATGGCTGAAATTTTGAAAATGTGACCCAAATTTTCAGTTTGTAATTGAGAGCTTAGCTTTTATTACTAAAACTGTGCTCAATTGTATAGGATAAAAAAATAAAATCTAAAAACTAGGCCTGCACTTTTTTTCCAGAACAGTTTTGAAACACCCGTGTCACCATCACATGCAATCCCATTCTGAAGACTCAGATGAAGTTCTTTTTAACAAGTTTCCATCATAAACTTAGGTTATTTTTCTATAGGTCTTTCATTTGTATGTCTCCATGTTTTATGAAACACAATTTGGAAGGGTGCTGTCATACAAAAATGCACTTTTTCTGCAATTATCACATGCATAGTCGACAGTCGTGCAATATCCAAAAATAGTTCACTTGTACCATGTTAGGGGAACAAACAATTGTTCAAATGTTGATAGCATTCTGATAGCAGCAGAAACAAAACATAACCAAATGGCCAGCTAAAGGACACTATCAGCACACTTAGTTACTGGTACAAGTGAACTATTTTTGGATATTGCACCACTATGCATGTGAAAATTGCAGAAAAAAGTGCATTTTTGTATGACAGCACCCTTCCAAATTGTGTTTCATAAAACATGGAGCCATACAAATGAGAGACCATGGAAAAATAACCTAAGTTTATGATGGAAACTTTTTTATAAAACTTCATCTGAGTCTCTCAGAATGGGATTGCATGTGATGGTGACATGGGTCTTTCAAACTGTTCTGGAAAGAAAGTGCAGGCCTAGTTTTTAGATTTTATTTTTTTATCATAAACTATACAATTGAGCAGTTTTTGTAAAAAAAAGCTAAGCTCTCAATAACTAACTGAAAATTTGGGTCCATTTTCAAAATTTCAGCCATAATTTTCAATGAGAAAAACAAGTTTGATGAAGTTTGTTTGTATGGGCCAATTAATCTCCAAAACTATCTTTATAAAAATCCAAAATGTTATATTGATAGGTAATGTCAAGCAAAAGTTATGAATTTCCAAAAAACAGCTGAAAATTGATGACTTTTGACTTTAAAAAATTTTTACAGTAATAAGATGACATTTTCGGATATATGTATGGAAGGAAATTTTGACTTTCTATATATGTAGATTCCAAATCCACGATAAAATAGGGGGTCTAAATTTTGTACATAAAAAGTGCATTTTTGTATGACAGCATCCTTCCAAATTATGTTTAATGAAAAATGGAGATATACAAATGAAAGACCATCAAAAAATAACTCAAGCATATGACAAAAACTTTTTGCATACAACTTAATCTGAGTCTTCTGAGTGGGATTATCTGTGATGGTAAAATGGGTGTCGGGCTGCTTCAAACTGTCCTGGAAAAAAAGTGCAGGCCTAGTTTTTAGATGTTATTTTTTTATCATAAACTATGCAATTGAGCACAGTTTTTGTAAAAAAAGCTAAGCTCTCAATAACAAACTGAAAATTTGGTGCCATTTTCAAAATTTCAGCCATTATTTTTGGTGAGAAAAAAAGTTTGATGAAGTTCATTTGTATGGGCCAATTTATCTCCAAGACTATCTTAATAAAAATCCAAAATATTATATTGATAGATAATATCAAGCAAAAGTTATGAATTTCCAAAAAAACAGCCCGAAAAATGATGACTTTTGACTTTGATCGATTTTTTCAGTAGGAAGATGACATTTTTGGATATATGTACGGAACGAAATTTTGAGTTTCTATATATGTAGATTCCAATTCCATGATAAAAAACGCAAAAAAAATTTTTGTGCTTTCACAGGTTTGGTTCTTACGCAAAGCGAGTCTTAAGTGTTCAATGATCCAAATCAGCCCAAAAATGGTCCAATTAATAAGCGTCAAAGTAAATCATCCAGATTGACCAATTTTTTTTTTCATCAACCACCTTTTTATAAACCCCCTTATCTCGGGCCTGGGTGATTATTCGTACAAACAAATTTTTTTAGTAGTAACCCCAGCCTCAAACCCCAATATACTCTAACAACATCAAAATTGGGCAAGGGCCAAGAAACTGGGAAATGCAAAATTGTGGTGTACCCCCAGGCCCCAGCAGTCTACTGTTTCTCTATGGTGAAAAGTCCCAACTATTCTGCACACTAGTGTAAATACCGTATTTCCTCAAATTACCCCCTCAAAATGGACACTATGAACTCATAAACCCCCCTCGGAATACCCCCCTAGTTTAACCCCCCTCAAAATTTCCACTCTGAAAATATAAACCCCCCCTGGGGGGTATAGGAAATACGGTACCGTATTGGCTTGTTTTGAACCCCGGGGGTTGTATTTTTTCACAAGGCTCTTACAGTGGGACTCAATTCAAGCATGGTACTCAATTCGAGCATGGTATTGTATTTTTTCATAAGACATTCGGTACATAGTACGATTCTATTATAGATACCGATACACATACTTTGGTAGATATATCGATTACAGCTGCGACGATTATGATGTAAATGCAACAGCTGCGACAATTATGATGTAAATGCAACGGCTGCGACAATTAGTACAACACCTAAACATTTAACAACAGAAGCGCTTGTGCCGCTCGCGTGCAGCAACGTTTTATACGTATTACGTTTCCCACATCACGTTTGCTTCTATTTACTTAGGTGTGGGGGGGGCACTCAATTCAAGCATGGTACTGTATTGTTTCATAACGTGGTTACCCTGGTACTGTATTCGAGCATGGTACTCAATTCAAGCATGGTACTCAAAACAAGCCAATACGGTATATCACTTACTGTGTAACATTTAATGGTGGCAAACCTTCTGCAAAAAGAGTGCTTAAATTTTTAACTGTTTTTTTCTTCTTCTAAAATGATGTTTTCAATTCTCAATTTTTTTCCAAAATATTTTTCCACAGTTTACAAATTTTCAAATTTAGTTTTTGAATTTTTGGAATACTATTCAAATTTGTGGTGGTGCCATTCTGTAGTTGATGGTACATATATACCGTATTTACTCGAATAATTCCCCCACTTGAATAATTCCCTCACTTAGGCGAGTGAGGAAAATATAATTCCCCAAGTTTAATAATCCCCCCCCCCCCAAATGATGGAAGGTAGTGTATGCACATTTATTAAAAAAACAATCGATGAAGTCAACCCAAGCAAAAGAGCTGTGTGTGGTTTGATTCACAGAATGCAAATGCAGTACATCCGATGTTCAAAGATGCCATGTAATGTGCACTACCAGTGGAAACAGGATGCGTATTTAGTGTGATAGAAACATGGCTAAAAATTTTGACGAAAGATTAATCCCCCCGCTTGAATAATTCCCCCACTTGAATAGTTCCCCCCTCAAAAATGTCTGACGAAAAAATAATTCCCCGGGGGAATTATTCGAGTAAATACGGTAGAGCAGCAAATTTATTTTCAGTTACATTTTCAGCCCCACGATTCTTCTAAAACCATCAACTTATGTAAATATACAACTGGAAAGGAAAGAAACATTGATGATAAAAAGACCGAAATCGGCGGAAACATCCTCAACGGTGCAGAGGGAGCAGTGTGTCGATTCTGGTGAAGAAATACTAAAGGTGTGGTTGGCATTTGGGGAGTCTGTTTATTTATCTTTATATTTATGATTAGAAAGTAACAAAAATTGAGTTAAGCATGGATATGATCCAGGTAGGGCCGTATCCAGCGGGGGCGGGGGGAAGGGGGCTGCAGCACCCCCCTTCCCGGGGTGAGACCTGTAAAACACAGGAAAATTCAACTTTCGGTACCTTTTTGCAAGTTGTTATGCAAAATATCGCGCGCAAGTGCGCACTTTCCCACCCGACATGAGGGATATCACCAGATTGCTCCGTTTTAGACTGAAATCTATTTAAATACGCTCAACGGCGTGTTTTTCGCTGTATTGGTATGTATATTTACATACATATACAGCGTTCTATGGTGCTGGCGCCAACGCTAATGTCGCCATGGCGTGGCGCATACTAATGGCGCCAGCGCCATGGCGCCATTCCGTCACTTTATAGGTGAAATTTTAGGGGGGGGGGCCGTTTGCGAGGCTGCGTAAACAAACAGCCCCCCCCCCGCTCAAAAATCCTGGATACGTCCCTGGATCCAGGTGTATGTTTTTATGCATGGTATGCAAAGATTCCCCCAATTAGTGATGGAATGGTGCCATTTGAGGGCACCAAGCACCGATGGCGCTCGGCGCTAATTTTTGGTGGCACTCTTGTTTCGGACGGCGCCCATGATGCTCTTGGCGCTTGGCTTCCTTTTCCTGTGGCGCTCTGTGTGCCTAGGGCACTGTCTCTAAAGCAGTGGTTTTGTAGATTTGGACTCCCGTGGGGGTTCATATAGATAGCAAATCGCTCCTCTGGAGGGATAGATAGCTGAAAAATTGGGGGGGGTCGCAGGGGTTCAATATATAGGCTTTTCCAAGGTATAGAAAGAAAAAAAGAGAAAAAATCGCCAAAAGTAGGTATATAAGCATATATAGTACAGAAAAAGCTGAAAATAAGCAATTAAACACATGAAATACCATAAATACTCTATTAAGGAGTATGTCGCTTTATTGTTTTCAGTGCATTTTTCGCGGTCACATTATTGGAGGGGTCGCTTTATTGGAGGAGGTCGCATTGTATTTTTCAACGACTCAACTGTTCATGTAACTCTAGTATGAGCATGGCATTGTAAAGGGGCCAGGCCTTTTTCGCACATACCCTTTTCGCACACACCCTTTTCTCACATGGATGAAAACCGGACGCACATAACTGGTGCTATGAATTTGGTGCTGGCCGCAATTATTTTAATTGCCAGCCGCAAACTGCTAGTGCAATAATCGCTGGATTAGGGTCAATCAAGGATGTATCCAGGGGGGCGCAGGGGGGGGGGGGGGCTGCAGCCCCTCCCCATTTCCGGGGTGAGACCAAAAAAATAGTGTTAAATGCAACTTTTCCTATACATTTTTCAAGTTTTGTGCAAAAATTTTGCGCGCAAGCACGCATTTACCCCCTCTAACGTATAATTATCAGTGGATCGGTTCCCGTAGGCACAAATCCCTAAAATATCTGTCAAAAATGTGCCCACGGCATAAATGTGTATTTACATACATAAATATACAGTGGTTTCTGGCACTGGTGCCAGCACCAATGACGCCATGGCGTGGCACCTACGAATGGAGCCAGCACCATGGCGCTATTCCAGCACTATGTAGGCAGGGATGTATCCAGGGGGGCTCCGTTCCAGGGGTGAGACCTGAAAAACACAGGTAAATGCAAGTTTCGGTACAATTTTGCATGGTGCAATGCAATTTTTTTGCATGCAAGTGCGCATTTTACTACCAAACATTAGGA
The DNA here is from genome assembly GCA_964036195.1 of Sphaerolaimus hirsutus. Classification (NCBI taxonomy): domain Eukaryota; kingdom Metazoa; phylum Nematoda; class Chromadorea; order Monhysterida; family Sphaerolaimidae; genus Sphaerolaimus; species Sphaerolaimus hirsutus. The sequence goes on from CAXIWS010000409.1 coordinate 5,705, forward strand.
ATATCACCATATTTCTTTCTGTACCTGCAAATCCTTCAAAATTTACTCAACCATGCGTTTTTTGCTGCATTTGTATGTATATTTACATACATATACAGCATTTAATGGCACTAGCGCCAACGCCATTGGCACCAATGCGTGGCACCTACAAATGGCGCCATTCCGTCACTCTAAAGGTAAAAGTTTAGGGGGGGGGGGGAGGGTGAGCCCCCCATTCGCTGGGTTCCGTATACAAACAGCCCCCCACTCAAAAATCCTAGATACATTTGTATGTAGGCAAAATTCAGCCCCCCCCTGCTCAGTGGGCTCTGTAAACATGCAGCCCCCTCCCCCCACTCAGAAATCCTGGATACATCCCTGGGGTCAATAATGATGTATTTACATCAGTCTGGGGACTAACGATGGCAAACCCTCTGAAAAAAAGTATTTAAATTTTTAAGTGTTTTTTCCTAAATGAATTTTCGAATTTTTGAATTTTCCCACAAATTAATTTTCGAATTTTGAATTTAATTTTCGAATTTTTGAATTTTCGAATCTTTTTGGGCAATTTTCGAATTTTTTGGGGTAATTTTTGAATTTTTTTACATACTTTTCGAATTTTTTTGCAAAAACATTGAATTAAGAGCTTTGAGCTGTTAAGTAGTTATGTTGAAATGGTTATGGGTGCTTGGTGCATTCCTGCACATTCCTGCAACCCCCCCCCCCCACCCCGAGACTTATTCGAGGATATACAGTATTTATATTAAGTATATGATGGCATGTTCAGAAAAATTTATTTTACACATTGAAATACTGGGTCAAATTGTATAATTAATTCATATATCACTAATCCAACCTCAAAAATGGAATCTACATGTTCTGCAGATCATTTTAAGTATTTAACAGTCCAAATCGGCCAAGAAATGACCGAGTTATTAAGCTTCAAAGTCAACTAGCCACATCGGCCATGTAAAATCAACACCTTTTTATAAATAGACCCCCCCCCTTCTTGGGACTGGGGGACGATTCAAAGAAACGAAACAATTTGGTTGAGTGCAACAGAATGTGGCGACACAAAGTCTGGTGGACCCGCCCCCCAAAATGCCTTCCCCGATTCCAGCTATGTGTCCGCCATGGATACCATTTCAACGTTCATTGACGTTTTTTTCTGTTTCGATAGACTTTTCCAGACGCACCGCGCATCAATTATCGATCGATTTAGCACATAGAACCTAAGAATGTGTTTTATTTCCTTGAATTCCCTGAAAAATTCGAAAACTATTTTCGAATTTATGAATTTTCGAATTTTTTCAAAAAGTGGTGGAATAAAAATTCAAAAATTCTCGAATCTTTTTTTCGAAATATTTTCGAATCTTTTTTTGCCATCGTTACTGGGGAGACTAATTGCACAGGTGTATTTGCACGCACTTAAATGCAATTACACGTGATTGCACCCAACACGCACTCAAAAATAGTGATGTAAAAGCGCCATGGCGCTTTTGGCGCTTGGCGCCTTTTTGCTGTGGCGCCATTGGCGCCTGGCGCTGTGCTATGGAAAAGCGCCATGGCGCTTTTGGCGCTTGGCGCTTTGATGTAGTGGCGCCAGTGGCGCTTGGCGCTTGTGTTTTATAAAGCGCCAAAAAAGCACCAAGTAGTAAATACAAAAAATAATCATTTTTCTTATGTAAAAAGAATGCCTGCATGAGTTGAATACATAAGTAAATGTGTTACTGTAAGTGTGTTACAGGAAGAACAAACCCTCTACTTGCTTATTTTGTAAACCATGTCCATGCAATTGCAGGGATATTCAAAACTTTTACCAAAAAATGGTTTTTCGCACTAGTTTTCAACAACATTTTATGTCAACTGGTTTTCATCCCAATTCAAGGCTTGATGACAAGCCGACGAACAGCGTTCAAATGCATAGTGTTGCATTATATTGCAAATGAAGTTGTATTGTTGCTGTGGTATGAAGTACCGGCATCAAGTACCTACCGTATTTCCTCGAAATACACCCTGGGGTTTATTTTTGCAGGATGCAAATTTTGAGGGTAGTTTCGAGGGGGGCTTATTTGGGGGTGAATTTTTATCAAGGGTCATAGTAACGTATAGTTTTTGTACCCAAAATGTGATTAATTGACCAAATCGGATATATTTTGGTCATATAATCATAGATCGTTCCATAAACAAGGCCGTGTAAATTCGCAGCTATAAATGTATCATGTTCATTGGATACATGATCTACCTTATTCCAGACGGGGTGTATTTCGAGGGGGGGGTTACCGTATTTCTCCGTTTATAGCACCCCCCCCCCCCACGTGCATAACACCCGGGGTGTTACATAGTTTTATAGCACCCCGGGGGTGCTATACAAATGTTCAAAAAATGGCACAAATTAAATGGTTTGAATATTGTATTTGGTGCCACTCATTGGTATTCCGCGGCACAGCACGTGCACCACGCATATTTTTCCATTGAATTAGCTGCGCTGCAAACCAAAACAATATGTAGGTGTGTTTGTATTTAGAAAATGAGAGAGCACGGTAATTTTTATGCTTTTTTTGCTGTATTGTTTGGTTGAATGTAAATTCCATGTATGGCACCCCCATTGACCTAACACCCGGGTGCTATACAAGTTTTTAAAAAGTTCGCTGAAAATTGCTCCGATTTTGTATAACCCCCGGGTGTTATAAACAGAGAAATACGGTAATTGAAGGGGGGTATTTCGAGGAAATATGGTATATGTATTTACAACACTGGATAGTGTTACTTGTCAGCAAGCTTTGAATTGGGATGGGAACCAGTTGACAAACAAATAGATAGCACTGCATTTGCATAGCTGCACTTTATGCAGCAAATTTTTTTGGCGCTGGCGCTATTGGCGCTTGGCGCCATCATCCCCTGGCGCCATTGGCGCTTGGCGCCATCATCCCCTGGCGCCATTGGCGCTTGGCGCTCGCATGCCAAAAGCGCCATGGCGCTTGGCGCCAAAAGTCTGGCGCTTTTTACATCACTACTCAAAAATCAGTGAGATTTGGCAATTTTACAGTGCATAATTGGAGAGTGTCGCATTATTGGAGAGTGTCACATTATTGGAGAGTGTTTCATTATTGGAGAGTGTCGCATTATACTCATACAATGTCCGCAAGGTTGTTGCACTATTGGAGATGTCACAAACACGACATGCACATAGGCCCTTTTCCCACATAGCACCAGTTATGTGCGAAACGGGCCTATGAGCGGTGCGGCGTGCGGGTTTCATTCATGTGCGAAATGGGTTTATGTGCGGAACAGTGCATATAGATAGGCGAGCGGTCTCTGTGATAGATGGATAGCTGGCGGATTTGAGGGAGTAACCCCCCTTGTTTCTGACTCGGGGCCGAATGCCATATCTCAACAAACTAAGAATTAATATTACTGACTGTAATTACATGGTCAGGTGCCGGTTCCGCAAGTGGACAAGTTAAGAGTTAAAAGTTAAGAGTTGAGTAAAATGACAAATGGCGAGTTAAGAGTAAAGTTAAAGTTTAAGAGAAAAGTTAAAATTTAAGAGTTGAGTTAAAAGTTGAGTGAAATGTTAAGAGTGGAGTTAAAGGTTAAAAGTTGAGTTAAGAGTTGAGTTAAGAGTTGAGTTAAGAGTTGAGTTAAGAGTTGAGTTAAGAGTTGAGTTAAGAGTTGAGTTAAGAGTTGAGTTAAGAGTTGAGTTGAGAGTTAAGAGACAAGTGGAAAATGATGGTAAAAAATAAAAATGTGAAATTGGTATTGATACGGCTGTTTGCTGGCATGCTGCCAATGTTGTATGCACGACATTTGAAAATAACGTATCCAAAAAAATTATCGCTAAAAAAAAATCGCGGAACGTTGTTTCAAAATGGCCGTGCGGGGACAAAATATGATTGAAGATCAGCGTATCGCGCTTCTGCAACGAATGACCCATTTGTCTTTTAAATGAACTTTTAACTCACATTTTAACTTTTAACTCAACTCTTAACATTTAACTCAACTTTTAACCTTTAACTCAACTCTTAACTTTTGTCTCAACTTTTAACCTTTAACTCAACTTTTAACTTTTAACTCAACTTTTGACTCAACTTTTAACCTTTAACTCAACTCTTAACTTTTAACTCAACTTTTGTCTCAACTTTTAACCTTTAACTCAACTCTTAACTTTTAACTCAACTTTTAACCTTTAACTCAACTCTTAACTTTTAACTCTGAACTTGTCTACTTGCGGAACTGGCCCCAGAACACCAAAATGTAAAATTTCTGCAAGCGTAATACCAAAAGGTAACACAATCGAGACTCAAGATTTTTGCCTGACTCTATCTTCACTGACTCCCCAAAAAAATTGGGGGCTGTGAACTCAGTTTCTGTGTGTGAACTCAGCTCTTGTGAACTCATTTTGAACTAACATTTGAAGAAAATTGAGTTTCAAGTCCTAGTCACAATACTGTGCTTATGTAAATACATACATGTTTCAAGTCCTAGTCACAATACTGTGCTTCTGTACATACATGTTTCAAACAATTTGAGACTCAAAAGTTGCTACCGTATTTCCTCGAAATACCTTCCTCCCCTTGATTAAAACGCCCCTCGAAATACCCCCAGTCTTCAGTGAGGTAAACACGACGGACATTATATAAGTCAATGGTCTAAGGAATTTTCGTACAACTGCGTATATTCGTAGTTGGCACACGTCCAAGTTACTGTTTGCGAGAATGTTACCAAATATGAAAGACGCATGATTTCCGTCAGCGTCAACAAAAATGACTGCGGAATGTGATTAAGCGACCGCAATTGGTTGCTAATGGCAGCCCACACACGAGTTGACACTTGTGTTGACTTAATTGCATTCCGCGGTCATTATCGTTGACGCGAACGGAAATTGTGCATCTTTTACTTCGTTCATATAAAACGCAACAGTAACTTGGACGCAGCGGTAAGTTCATACGTAATTTTTTGAATGAATTTGTCGGGACTGCGACAGTAAGATCTTACCTAAGACCTAACAATCCGACGTTCTATAACGAGTTGTCTATCGAATTCACATCATTCTCGCATAAAAAGTCGGATTGAATCAAATGTACCATGAACCGAATGGAATTCGTCCATTCAAGTTCGAATTAAAAAACACACGTCATTGGTAACGAAGGGCTGAATCACTGATTCGTTTCATGTCCGCCGAGTTTACATCATGTATGCAATGTGCATGATTTTTTATTGGGGACAAATTGCATCGCAGCTATACATAGAGTAGTCTGCATAGCTATATCTACTTGTTATGTTCTAATATGTCCTGTTTTGTGACATTTATTACCAGTATTGGATGTGTAAAGCCCATTCTTTACTACTAACTTTCGAAAATTTCTGGCGAAATAATAAACCCCCCTCGAATAAGCCCCCCCCCTCAAAATTTCCACTCTGAATAAATGAACCCCCTGGGGCCAGATTTAATTCTCGAGTAATGTGCCCTACCTGAACGTAATGCACCCTGAAATCAGGCAGCCGGCCTACAAAGTGTTTACGGATGCCCTACCCTACACGTCAGTCTCCCGACATGACAAAACGCAATTCAATTGCGTGTCGGGAAACACGTGTCGGGTGTAGGGCATATTTATTTGTTTTGTTTAGTGTTTCACAAAAAAATAAAATGTGTATACTCAGCGTACATAATACTATACAATGAGTTGCATGATGTCATACCATGCACGCTGTATCCAACCCGTAGAACTCTGTTTTGGTGACTCGTGCTTACGCATATACGGAGTGAATACATTGTGAAGTGTGCGTAAACTTGGCGGACACTATGGAAGTCAATGGTCTAAGGAATTTTTGTACAAGTGCGGTATAAACCAAAGATAGGGTCACGTGTGAATTTGGCCCACGTCCAAGTCGCTCTGCGTTTCAGACAAATGAGAGCGAAAAACGCAGGTTTCATGTTCACGTCACTGATTATCACTGCGGAATACAATAAATCGACCGGAAATGATCACAAGTACACTAGTTGACACATTTGTGATCATTTCCAGTCGCTTAATTGTGTACCACAGACGTAATGAGTAACGCAAACGTAAATCCTGCGTCTTTCACCTCATTTGTAAAATATGTAACCCGACGCGTGCCAAGTTAACATACAGGATATCTATCACATTCGTCCTTTTTAGGAATTCGTTAGCATTGTTTGAGCGCGATATCTAGCTTTCCGACTGTGTATTTTTATTTCCGTGCTTTATACATTTATTTTCACATTTGAAAGTTCAATCGGTTAAAATAAACTGTGAATCGAACGGAATCCGTCCGTTTGAATTCGAATTTGAGACACATCCTACTATTACATAAAAGAAGGAAAGCTGACTCGTTTCATGTCAGCCGAGTTATCTATTTAATAAAATTTCATAAAGTTGTTTTTTCTAAATCGTAATTTTTATATTTTTATCAACCTAGTTTTGTTCCTGCCCAGCGTTATTTTGCTGGAGGGCGGAATATTATTTTTCTTTTTATTTTGTTGGCCACGCGCCTGACAAAATGTGAGAATTGAATAGGAAATTGGTGTGTAGGGCGCCTTACATGCATAACTCCGCTATGGATT